>JAVJAQ010005808.1:0-78857 GCA_032362365.1 Zygogramma bicolorata
ACCTTATCAACGGATTCTATTTTCAGAAGGGCTCCGTCATCATGTTGTATTTCTAGTTCTTTATATGGTGGTAAATTTGCAGAGTATGATGTAAATGGCAAAAAGTGAGTTTTTTTATAATTGATTGTCAGTATTCTATCGTTGAAGAAATTTATTATATTTTGGAAATCAACTTCGATGTTATTTTTGAGAGTGGTCCAGTCAGTTCCTTCATAAAAAACGGCAGTATCGTCCGCGAAACTCACAACCTCCCCAATCGTATCTTGTTCGAAAAGATCATTGATATAAAGATTGAAGAGAATTGGGCCCAAAACAGTACCTTGAGGCACTCCACATGTAATCACTTGATAACTGCTCATAGTTCCATTGATATTGACGCATTGTTTCTTGTTATATAAGTAACTCTGAAAAAGTTTATGAGCAACTCCTCTAATGCCAATATTTGAGAGCACTGACAGTAGTTTTGAGTGGTCAACGGTGTCAAATGCTTTTGCCAGATCGATGAAGACACAGATAGAAGGATTTTTTTTGTCAATTGCATTATTTATCAGCCCTGTCAATCTGGCAATTGCATCAGACGAAAACCATACTGCCTGCTCGATAAAATATTGTATTTTTCGAGAAATGAGACCAACCTCTTCTGTAGGGTTTTTTCGAAAACTTTTCCAATGCTCGATATCAATGAAATAGGGCGATAGTTCGTGACATCGAGTTCATCACCGTTTTTAAGAAGAGGTTTTATTTTAGCAATTTTTAAGACATCTGGAAATTTCCCATCATTTATGGATTTATTTATTATATAAACTAACGGAGGTGCGGTTTCCTCCTTGATGTCTTTCAGAATTTCAGATTTTATATTGTCAATCCCCGGTGATTTGTTATTTTTCAAATTCGATATAATCTCCATAACTTCTGCTTCATTTGTCTCTGTTAAAAAAAATGAATCTGGATTATTTTTTTGTCTGACAAATTTCGTTTCTATTTTTTTCCTCAAATTTGTTGCCATTTTTTCGCCAATATTGGTAAAGTGTTTACAAAACTCTTCAAATATTTCTCTAACGTCATTTGTTGTATTCCCAGCAGCATTTTTGATTTCTGTAATTTCTGTTTTTTGTTTTTGTTTTTTTGAAATTTCATTTATACATTCCCATAGACATTTACTCGTATTTTTATTAGCCTCTATTTTGTTATTATAGTAATCACTTTTTGCTTTTTTTATTAAAAAATTCAACCTATTACTGTAGTTTCTGAATTCTTCTTTGTTTGGTTCTGTCGGTTGCGTTTTCATTAATTTGTATAGTCTGTTTTTTTTATTTGTAGATTTTACTATTCCCGCAGTTATCCAACATTTTCTCCTTATTTCGTTCCTCCTAATTTTTATTTTTATTGTTGAGTTTTCTAAGTGTTTTTTTATTGTATTTATTAAATTTTCGGTACATACGTCAACGTTATTTCCAGTATACACTTCTAGCCAATTTTCCTGTTTTATTTCTCCTTTGAATTTATGTTTATTGAATATATTTCTGAATCTTTGTGGTTTATCAGCTCGTATTTTTCCAGGTGTAGTGAAGTGGTTTATGATGCAATAATGGTCTGTTATGTTAGATTCGAGGACTACAGGAATATTTTCATAAGAGGGTTTTTTTGTTTTTACGAATATATGATCCAAGCAAGATTTCTCATCACCTTTATTCCGAGTGCAGCTATTTATCAAGCAATTGAAGCCTTCCTCCCCCATTACATTTAGATATTCATGTACATGGTTATCGAGATTATTCAAAATATTAATATTAATGTCACCCGTAATTATGTGAAGATCTGAGATTTGACAAGATTTGAGGTAGTCTGACAGGTTACTTATGAAGTCTTTTTCAGATGTTGGGCACGGCCTGTAAATACCGTTGAGTAGTATTTTGGTATTGTTCAAAGTAGTGGTCAGCTCCAACATATTTATTTCACCAAGTTCAACCACGGTGCATACACAGCAGAGATTCTCCTTCGCAAAGATAATTGTCCCATCATTTTGGTTGAAAGAACCTTCATTATAGAATAGTTGATACCCATCGAGATTAATGAGAGATATATCTGGTATTTGCCAAGTTTCTGTGATTACAATGAAATCAAAAATATTTCTCACATTCGAAAGTAGAATTTTCAACTCGTCTAAGTTTTTATTTACACTTCTTATATTCATATGGAAAAGGGACAGTTCGAGATTATTCACCTGTTCCTGAAAAAACGTGTTATACTCGAGTGTACCGCTGATAATATTTGTTTATATTTGTTCGATATCAAAGTCTCTCAAATGGTTATCCATTTCGGATTTGTAAAGAAAAGAAAAGCCAAATTATCTTCCGCTGTTTGTTCGCGTTAACATTCTTGGTTTTTCGCTTGCTTCCTTTGTAGATTTCACGGATGAATGTAGTGGTGGGGTGCTTTTCTGTTGCGGGCTTTTTTTTGCCGCTTCCAGAGGTTTCACACTAAGTTTTGTAATTTCTTTTGTTGTCACTATGGTTGGTGTACTTGGAGCACTCTGTGGTTTCTCGAAAACACCTTCCTCAGTTTCATCCAAGATTTCTAGATCTTCCGGACTGTAGATTTTCCCGTTCACATGAAGTTTATGTCCTTTGATGAAACAATTTTCTTCGTTGTTACCTTTTGCTAGGTTCAGATGTTTTCTTAATATCTGGTTTTGTTTTCGTTGTTTGACTGTCAAGTCATTAGCGATTGATATATTAGTGCCTTTCAAATTTTTAGCGTTTTTCAGGATGGCTGTCTTTTTCAGAAACGATGTGAATTCAATTTTTATTGGGGCGTTATTCGCTTTGCCAAGTGGGTAAAAATTATTGAGGTCACTTTCGACAATGTTTACACCGACTAGATTTTTTAATTCCTTTTTGATGAAGTCTGCTGATATATCTTCCGGATTTGTTTTCATACCAAAAATAATAATATTGTTTTCTTTAAGTTTCCTTTCCAGATCAATAATATGCTTAAACAAGAGAATGACTTTCGATTTTTTTCAATCCTTCAAACATTTCCCAGCTGAACTACTGTTTTTGGAGTTTTGGATCAACATTCCAATTTGCATCATCCAAACTGTGAAGAGATAATAAGATAAAACGAAAGCAACCCTCTCTGACCATGTGAGAACATGAAATATTCCATAAGCCCACCTTCCTGAGACAAAATAAGCAAGGAAAAACCTGCAAACACAAAAAAAAATTATGACAAAAGACCCGATGATTTTAATCAATACTCACAATATGTGATAGATGATGACTACTACAGTGAGGCCACAGAAAGCAGATTTGGAGGTAGGTAGTACATGGTTTGTGATAAAAACTTCAATAGCCGTAAATATCAAAACATTCGTATGCATACAGTGATTAAGCCATTGTGGAAAGTACTTATCCACAACTTCAGGAAGAACCAGCTCTCTGTCTATATTGTAAAGGGTCCAAAACATAGCCGAAACGAAGATCGAGAACGGGAACAGGAAGCTGTTGAAAATGTATCCGTTGTACTTCACTATTTTTTCTTGAAATTCTTGTCCTATCGATAGAATATGAAGACCGTCATAACTCAAAGCAGCAATGAAGTAAATACTTTGAATGAGCTGAAACAAAAATATATTATTTGAATATGTTTTTTTCTGATAGAGAACGCTGATATATCTTTTTTTTTCTTGAATGTATCACAGTCAAATCTTTAATGTCCTCAGAATAAGACTTCACTCTTCATTTATCTATCATGATTGTAATTTCTCAGTAAGTACTTCATTCATCGAAATAATGAATGTATCACAGAATTCCCATCGCTTTCTTACTCAACAACAGAGGCTGACAACGAAAACATAGGTCGTCTTCGCGCCATATAACCATTGACGAGGCAACCAAAAGCAATAAATTATATTGAATGGTGATCGTTCGGACTTCCATTGTTTATATTATTAACTCTATTGAAACCTGTTGCTATAAGAACGAAAGGATAATAATACAAATCGAGTGAGAAAATCAAATCATAATCAAATTTTTAGTCGATAATGACGACGGAAGACTCAAACTCCTACTACACCAAGTAGAGGAAACCAATACCGTGGGCACATCGTACGGCAGAATCGTAACAAATGACCCACCACTAACGAGAATTGTTTTCGGTCTACATGCAGAGAAAGCTGCAAATCTCTACGATCTGTGGAGGGTTGGACGTTTGTTTCGTAGGGAACAGACTATTCAAAGTGTTTTGTGTTTGCAAATCAGCTGAGTGTCAATGAGGAGACATATGGTGTACGAATTCATTTTTAACATGGAAATTCTGATTTCAGGGAGGTATTTATTTTTGACAGGTATCAGGCCATCAACCTCTTGAATATTCCATTCTCCACAAGCCTTCAAGTATGCTCATCGTCATGTCATTTTTTTAACAGATTGTTTAGTTTGCTCTCCTCTCCTCATCGTGAAGAGTTGGGCCAGTCTCGAAAATATATCAGTTTTTACCTGAAAAGATGGCGATTGAAATTTAGTATTGCACTCACTCGAAACTTCGTTTATTTCTCTTTAATTTACTATAGATTTCATTTTTCTGTTATTTCTGCTTATAATATTTTTTTCGAATCATTCCAATTTTTAATTTCAATTAATTTTCAAACTGACCGTTGTTATGATTAGAATGAATTACTTCAATTTCTATATAGAGATATGTAGACTGTACCATTAAACAGGAACATTAGCCGCAATTTTTTTCCAATGCGGTCCGAGGCACAACTTATGTAGGCAGAAAAACAATTTGGAATGCTGGTGTTCCATCATCTGATTTGAGGTGTGTGTGTTTAATTCTATTTGATCATATTAGCCGTGCTATCTTCGAAGCGTTCGAGATGGTCGTGTTTTCCTTTCAGATATTATATTCGAAAATATCGACCTGTAAAACAGACCTGCGATAATGCCCTGTTTTACCTATCCCTTTTGGAAAGGGCTGGGTATCAACAGGCCCGTCTCAGGGTGGGGGATAGAAGAATGGTTAGAGGTCTGATTCTCAAATATCAATTACCCACCGTCGCATGCGACATTGAATATCGACAATTGAGAATCAAGCCTCAGGACTTCTCACAAAGTCCCGATTAGTGATAGCCATAAATCATGTGAAGAATTTGAAAATCCCCAAAAGCCTTGGAAAAAACTGTTTCCGCGGACTGGTCTAGCCTGGGTGCGAGTGCTCTGTCATTTAGGTTGGTGCGGGGGCACGCGTTGTGAACTGCGTTTCGGTGGGGTGCTTGAGACGTGCTCTAGCCGTACCTTGGGCGTGTGCGCCGCCTGTGCTCCGGTGTGCGGTTCGTCCTAAAAAGTGATCTGGAACGTTCCCCTGAGGATACTAGCGACACCCTCTTGAATTGTAGCCCTCTGGTATACGGAGCTCTACCAGAGGCGAACGTTTACTTTTCTATCTTCTCGTGGGACATCCCCGACACTAATGAGGAAAAGGTGAAAGAAAGCACGCGAGGCTGCACAGTCTTATTCAGCCTCCTCCTCCCAATCGACACATTTCCGATCTGGTGCTAATTCTTCCTTCAAAACCGGCAAGTAACATACCAATCCGGTGGTCGGAAACCTCTACTGAGGACACCCCCCAAGAGGCTACGCAGGGGTTCCTGTGGAGGAGATCCTGGTCAAGGGAAGATTAATGAATGAGCTGGACAAGACCATCTTGTCCGCCATCAGGCAAGACACCAACATTTCGATCGTGACCGCCCTCTGGTGTAATTCCCCGATTATCACGCCTGTCGACAGTCATATGTCTGAAATCATTTTTCACTAACAAAATATTTTAATGGACCTGAAGACGAATAAGTTTTGCGGATCTAATGGAATCCCAGCAATTTTTCTCATAGTGCGTGCCCCCGAATTGACATCAATACTTTGCGAATTATTAAACCTTTCATATATCTTGTTTTTTTTTTCCTATGTCCTGGAGAACAGCAAGAGTTCAACCAGTTCCTAAAAAAGGAAAGAAAACTCTACCCTGTAGTTATAGACCAATTGCATTGCTTTCTATCATTTCCAAAGTCATGGAAAAAGCAGTCCATATGAAGCTTATCAAATATCTAGAGAAATCAGGATTAATTAATAACTGGATCAACCAGTGACTTATTGGCGTAGGTTTTTCATATTTTGCAGCATTCTTCCGAAATATTCGAAGAAACGATAGTTGTTGCACTGCACATTTCAAAATCAAGTTTGGCATCAGGTTCTCCTAAACTGCCATCTTAAGTGTATTGGTATAAGCACGTGGACGATTAAAGCATGTTTTACAGAAATGAATAGGCAACTGGATAACTTCTTTGATTTCATCAACTCCATAAACCCTTCCCTCGAATTCACCATGGAGATGGAAGGAAATAATGCAATCAATTTTCTGGACTTCACTATAACAAAAATTAAGGATTGATTTTTCAATTTTCAGAAAACCTTCACATGCAGATATTGTAATTTACGATTCATCTACCCATCCTCACCAACATGATGCGACAGCATTTAACAGTATGATTCACAGAATGGTGAATTTTTCCTCATCAGCTACAAATTTTAAAAAAGAACTGAATGTTATGAAAAAAATCGCTATTACCATCGCTTATAATAGTGATTTAGTAGACAGACACTTTATTGTCCAAAGAGCTGTATAGCCAAGTCATGAAAGAAATATACCCAGTTACAACGAATGATGATAAGAATTACAGAACGTTGACCTATTTAGGCCAACCGAGTAAGAAAATTTCTAATTTCTTGAAACAAAAAGATTGGAAGATTGCATACATATAAAACAAAGAATGATTTAGTCTCTTATATCAAAAACAATAAAAATGAAAGTTCAGTGTCAAATAGATCAGGAATTTATAGATTATTTTGTGGTTCATGTCCTAGATATAGTACTAGATATAGTAAAACAAATTCTATGTATGCATCTCACTTCATTACAGAGGGACATGAGTTCAACCACGAATTTGAAATATTTCATTTCCAAGGAAAGGGTTTGAAACTCATTTCCTTGGAATTTGGAAACCAATAAGTGTAAGCATTCACAGTTCCTTATGAATGATCAGACGGAGTTGAATAATTTGTCTCTGTTGAATATGTTCATTCCAGGAAATTATACTAATAAGGATGAGATGGCGGACTATTATTCTTATCAATGAGGTATCGGACCATTATTCTTATTGGCCGTAGTTTATGATGTTGTATAAATTCGAAATGTAACAGTGTTCGAATTAGTTTGAAGTTCCTGCTTTAGGAAACTATTGTATAGCGTAACACGTGTCGCGGTTAAGTAAACCCTAATATGTGAAAATCATACAGGCAACTGTATATTATTTGGCGTCTTTTGGTTTGTCCCCTCATTTGTGTGCTTTGATGAAGAGTTTCTCAATTACTGCAGGTGATCCATAGGGTTCAGTTCCGGCGCCCACTTTGTTTCTGCTTCATCTCAATGATTTGCTCGAAAAAACATATTTTTCAGTGCATAGTGTTGCGGACGACAGTACTATTCATACTATTTTCTCTTCCAGATCCCCCATATCAGCACGAGAAACAAATATTCAGAGAAAAATTCACGTCAATAGAAATAACATGCATGCATGTCTCTTCTCAAAGAAAGCCGATCTATCATTATCTAGTATTCAGATGTCAGGAGTAACTATTCCTACAAAGTCAAGTATCTCGATGCTATGAATTAAGATCAGTAATAATCTCATATAGAAATACCATGTGAGATCGATCGCTAAAGGTGCTTTCCAGAAACTTGGTTTTCTATTTCAGGCGAAGAAATACTTCCTTTCTCGTCAGCTTCTAATGATCTACAAGGCTCAGATACGACATGTCTTGGAATATAGTTCCCATGTATGGAGCTCGGCTCAAAACATTCATTGAAGCTTCTTGATCCTTCTTGTTGGTGATTCTTCGTTCACACACTCGCTCACTTCGTTGGAGTATCGTACAAGGGTTGGAGACTTTCCGAAACCGCGGTTTTTTTCTCATTGGGAGGATCCGTGTATTTTGAACAGCAGGCATCCATATTCTGTGGATGTTTAGGCTCTCTTCTTTGCGGTTGAAGTTGTTTTTATGCTTGTGAATTTCTATGGCCTCCCTATAGAGCCTTTTATTAGAAGCAAGATTCAGTTTTTATTATCCTTAGAAATGCTTGCCAGACCAGAAATATTTTTTACAAATTTGCCTCTACTAGACGAGGAAAATTCGATTCCTTCAGTACTGGAAATATTATCATCTTGTGGGAAAAATTGTGAACCTCATGAGTGTCTGTATTCATTGCCTGATGAATTTTTGATAATTCCTGGTCCCAATCTTCGTTTTCCACTTCATAGCTTCGAATGGTTTGTCCAAAGGTTATATTATTCCCCCCAACAAAATAACATTACGCGGATTATCGAGGTGTATACAAGATTTTCCGTTTGTCGCATATAATGAACTGAGAAACCCCATAAACAAGAAACACCCGATTTTCTTCAAATCTCACGATACTGGGTGCAGTTGCATTACGCAAAGGACAAAAAAACATCTTGTTCAGAACATAGTTTCGCGGACGACAGTACTCTTTGTACTAGTTTCTCTTCCAGAATCCCCATACCATCTCGAGAAACAAAAATTCAAAGAAACATTCACGTCAATGAAATTAATGATGACTTGGAAAAAATAATAGAATGGGGTAACATGAACTTGGTGGAATTCAATGCTAGGAAAACCCAAGCATGTCTCTTCTCAAGGAAAGCCGGTCTATCGCATCATCTAGTATTCAGATGTCAGGAGTAACTATTCCTACTGAGTCAAGTATCTCGATGCTAGGAATTACGATCACCTCATTGGAACATCGTAGGAGGGTTGGGGACTTGTCTCTCTTCTACAGATATTTTCACGGTCTTCTCAATTGTTATCAATCGTCCCACCTTTGGCAATATCTACACGGATGACTCGACGAGTACAGAATTCTCATCCCTCTGTTGTGAATTTGGAGACCTGTCGAACCTCTCTTGCCCAGGGATCTTTTTTCAATAAAACAGCTGAGCTTTGGAACTCCTTGCCGAGAGATTTTTTTCCTGAGGCTTACAAAGTTCAAAAAATCAAAGTGAATGTTAAATCGTATCTCCTGTTCCTTGATTCACGCGGTGTCTTTCGAATATTACAGGGCTTCCCTTTCGTATGAATCTGCATATAAAAAAGGAGGGTGTACTTGGTTAACCAATCAGCTCGAAGATATTTCAACGAGGAATACTGGACTGTTCCAAGGACTATGTGACTCTTCAATAACATCAAGCCCCAGTATCTCATCTAATTCCCTATTAAAAATCCTTATCATGTATGGTGACATCAATTATTGTCTATCTTTCCTTGAAAGGAGGGGTGCATTACCTGAATCTATTGATTGATGTGAAAAATCTTAGTGAATTCATTAACACTGTATTCATTTGACATTCAGAATATTTACTAAAAATATCCCAAATATATTCGGACGTTGAAACTTTTTACAAAAATCGTTACCAGAAATGAAAGAATGGAGAATTGATGGGACTACTAGAGCAGATACACTGAATATAATTATTTATTATGAGAAGCAAGTCGACCACACCAAAAATTTATCTTTCTGTACCATCCACTGTGAAAATACTTTCAACAATTGAGAGATTGATCTCATTATTACTTCAAAACTCTAATTCCTACAACAGAAACATTCGCATCATTGTCAAGTAAACCTATTATTATAGTAGTATCTAACAACTGTAAAGAAATATAAGAGGCTCATTGTCACTTTGCTTTTGAACCCAAATAGAAGCAACTGCTCTAATAGTACATTAATACAAATTTTCAACTGATATTTTTTTCCCCCAATCATCTTGTTCCGAGAATTCAAAATTTTTTAGGGACAATATTTCATGACCACTTCAGGGGCACCGCATTTGTAACAAAATTTAATTTTTGAATTCGATTGGCGATTTTTGGAAATATGGTTAGACAACTTACATTTCCAATATGTGAGAGATTTCGAATCTGAATAGTTTACACTGTTAATGTGAAATACTAGGAGTTGAAATAGCATTCACATTATTCTTAGTATTTTTTTACACTTCTTCTAGGTTCGTGCTAAACGGAAACAAATGCAAGCTCATGATCTAATAATGAAGACACAGACCGAGATGTTGAGGCATGACTCAAACCATTAGCTGCTTTCAATTTTGACATTGAGAACTCAAAGTAAAATATACCACAGAATGCAATCCATTTGCATTATTCTGCCTCTAATAACTACTAAGCCTACTGAACGACATATCCATACAAGCTATAAATAAAATGCCTGGTCCTACCCTATTTTCTAATTCCTAATCTCTCTATGAATGATAAAAGGTTTTTAGGTTCACCATCAAATTGCACACCTAGAATTATAAACTGGAAACGATTTGATTGTAGCCGGAGGCGCAAGTGAAACGTTTCCTATTGCATGGGTTACATTCACAGTGGAATTATGAAGAGGTTCTTGGGATTGAACACGTTTATGAAGAAGAGCTTCAAGTTTGAAAGTAGTAGCGGAGGTTCCATTTTTCAATTCATTAATTTCATAATGCTATCTAAAGTTCATATCAAAACCCTGCTGAACTTCTGCTTACTTGACTTCTACTAAAAATCTTTCGCTTGTCATCAGTGATCTGACCTTATTCCAAGAATAATCAAGTGATTTTATATACTTGAATCCAATGAGTCAAACCAAGAAACTATAAAAATCTCTTCGGTATCAAATGTTCAACCCATATTTTGGATTCAAAGTTTGGTTTTCTTCGAAATTCACGCTTTCACTATTGACAAAAGATTTACATTATGCTCCGATTTCTCTAACATTTTCAGGTACCTAACTTTACACAAAATAGTGCATTATTTTAAACTGCTCCACATAATGTGAGTCGATAATATAGTATTCTGCATTTGAAGTTTCTACAGTTTTCCATAATCCATCTAATCTTGTTGAATAAAATCCAGAAACGAGACTGGCGTTTAGGTAGGATAAGGCCGATAGACCTATTTCTTCTACTTCTCTTTGAAGAGTGTTTAATGCACTGAAATGTAAAGTAGTTCTCTAAGCCATTTCTAGAAAGATCCTATACTGTATGTGCGCGGTTTGCACACAGCCTTTTATAAAGATGTTTCGAACCAGAGTTCCATCTAGAATTTAATCAATTCCTCACATTCCATGGCAACAACCACAAACAATTCTAAACGGGTTACAAGGCACCAGAACGTTGATAAAGTGAAATGGACGCTCTACAGCATTCAATTCCAGGTCAGTGGTGAGTCCTCACTTCTCCTGGAAGTGACGTACCTCCATCTCAGAAATGTCTTCCGTGAACAATACAAACAATCTTTCAGTATTGCTGTTCAAAATTCGTTTGCGAATGAAGAATAATTCAGAAATATCACAGAGATGTCGTCAGTAATATTATTTCGGAATTGAATCCGTTTTTGAATAGCTGACTTTTATAGGGATCAAAATGGAGTTTGGAATATATATTCACCAAACAGTAATGAAGTGCTAAGGAAATTTTGGAGGAATAATTGAATCAACTAGCAGAAAAAAAGGTATAGTATAAAAAATTCTCATCCTACAGTGCTTCAGTCTCCAATGGTGCTTCAGTTATATACTCGGGTTTTTCTGAGCGCAACGGACAATAGCATTAGTGAGATGCAGAAAAGAAGAGGGCTATAGGAATCTTCCTGAAAAACACCCCTCATGGTGATGAAGCGAGTCCTCCAGAGTGGCATTAGTTGTTCGATGCATCTCACTATTTGATCGGGTACCCCAAGGCACTCAAGTGAGTACAATAACGTATCGAATGCCTTGCGATAGTCGCTCCAGGCCATAGAAAGATTCCGCTTATACTAAGCAGAGTTCTGCGTAATGCATCCAGCCCCGGACCTCTTTTCGAATCAAAATCCCCGTTCGGGTTTTGCACTATTCGCTCCTCGACAAACCATTTCAGAATCAGCTGCTATCCATTCAGCCAAGAACTGAATATTTTGGCCAAATGGTGGTGTCGGTAACTTTTTCCACCATAACTCATTCAGACCGTAAGGGCCTGGAGAAACAAAGTTCTTTGAACCCTCAAGGGCTCTCCAAACTTCATCCGAGGTTATCGGTTGACGCACTATTACGGGCTCAGGCTGTTGAAACCTTTTACAGAAAGCTTCAAACTGCGTCAGGGTTGGAGTGTTTCGGTTGAGTGGTTGTGAATTTTCGTAGATACCCTTCCGATCGGCAGCCAGCGGATTATCCACAATACGCGGAGGCGATTGGAAAGGGCGAGAGGATTTCTCGCGGAACAATGTGTGATGGGTCTTCGCAATTCTGCAGCAATTTTCCGCATTGAGCCGCTAAGTAGACCATCATTGGATACGAGGTTTCGCTGACTTGATCTTACCTCCATCTTGTGTATGCGCCACTCATGCTTCCTGGAAAAAAAAGAACCTATTTTCCACTTCTCTCCTAGAAAGAGCCTCAACATACACGGCACTGTTGATCTGCATCATGACTCTCTGCATCCACACGGGCCAGTTGTTCTGGCCGAAGGGCTTCACTTTTTGAAGCACCCTCTGGGTCCCGATGTTCTGGGTTCTCGGAGCTTTCAGGCACACCCTTCCCTCCGCCAATCGCATCATATTTCTACTGCCTGCTCAATTGGCCTGGGCGGGGCACCCACATAGCCACTGCCACGAAGATGGTATATATAATCCCTCAGATGTTGTGAGTAAAAGGCATCACGCTGCGGTTGTGCAACGCACCACATACCTTGCATTCTTGCTATGCATCTCCTTCGTGCGAGCATACAATGGTACCACGTACCGCAGAGGGAGAATTTTGAGAAACACAACATCAAATCAATCTACAAACCCAAAAGGAAAATACAGAAACACTCTGGATCAGTAAAAGATCCAAGAGACTATCTATCAAATGCTGAGGTGTACAGAATTCATTCTTCATGTGGGAAAGTCTACGGAAATACAAAACGCCTAAATATAGGTCAGGGGCACAATCTAGAGTTTGATCTAGAGGGGGCTAAGCCCAGTTGGATGAAAATTCTAAAGAATCAGTGGTGGGTTTCTGAAGAAATAACAATTTAACCTGTGTAATATTTTTGCCCTGGCTGCACAAATATATGTTTCTTGACTTCAATGAAATGTGTTTTGCCGTAAAAAGTTTTTGTATACTTCTATTATTTGATTTCTCTTGTTCTTCTTCTCATCTTTTTCCTTTTCACTGATCTCTGCAAATACCCCACATCGCTCACCTCTTCTCCAGAAAAGGAGTTTTTTTGAATATATCAAAAATTTTATTACAAGTAACATAATAGGTTCGTTAACGCCCTTACTCCGAATCCACACGCTTGGTAATTGTGAAGGTTTGTCGAAGTTTGAGAGCGTTTAGATCCGGTATAAGAATCTCCGCTAAACGTATTTTGCCACTTTGTGAAATATTATTGTATACTTACGAAATTCCATGTGGTGAAATAAATTGGGGTGAATATTTCCAAATCTAGTACTCTCTGGTCCCTCACATTGCTCATATCTCTATTTCTGTGTAGCCATAATGTTACATAGCCATGATGTAAACATACAACAAGGTGGAAAATCAGCCCGAAAGTAGATTTGTCCAGATTCGATCTCCGAATATTTCTGTGGATGAATTAAAATTTCTCTGAATTTCAAATCATGAAGATTATGTCGAGTTGTTTATATTGTGTGTGATAAGGTACCAACACAGTGGAGATATTTTCATTCGGGAGTGACATACTGCATACCTTATAATTTGACCGAGATACAAAACTATCTTCTGATAGGTATGTGTATATCATTCAAAGACGTTTGATTCATTCACAAAAAAGAAAAAACAGCTACTCCCCTGTCTATATGGCAACGACAGGCACTGGGTTACGTAGAAATAACTTTTTTTTGGTCAATTTGTATACCAAGCATATACAAATTGAATAAAATAGCTGTTTTATATGGACTCTTTCTTCCTTTTTATGAATGAATCCATCGTCTTCGAATGATATACATGTACTTATCAATAGAGAGTGTTTGTAATTTTTTTCATTTCACTTCTTTCATAGAAGTTTCAATCGTTATTTTATGGTTCGGAGAAGAAGAAAGACAAAAAAATAATTCGAAAGTGGTAGTCCATACTCAAAGTGGAAGACCAAGTTCATTGGAGAAAGGAACACGAAGTCGCCTCCACATATATTTTATTCAAACGGGATGTATTTCCTATTCAATAAGACATGAATATTCATGAGACACTTGTTTCCATAAATATCATCTCTCGGACTTGTCTCACTTTACCGTCCATTTTATTATAACTACCCACGCCTATTGTATGGTTATCGAAAGTTATTAGGAAATGTTATTTTCTGTATTATTCTGAGGGTCATCTAATCCTATATTATAACATTCACTCAGACTTCATGAACCTTATAGGTTCCTGGTTTAAAAATGAATTTATTCTGTATCTGTAGAGTAGGGAGGGTGAGTGTAGGCCCACAGCACTTAGGCCACATGTGACCTGGTCATCGCCAAATACTTCTTCGAATCCAGCTTCCTAGGGTCGCCGAGGGTAATCCTGACAAGACTGCATCCTTTTATTTCATCCCATCTTTTTAGGGATTGAGCATGGGTGTGACTTTTGGCTATTTTCGCAAATGTCGAAGTCATCAGGCCGTGGGTGTCACTGGGCCCAAAATTTTTAGTCCAGCCGCTTCCCTGGCTGAAGAATCGGCAATGCGATCGCCTTTGCCCCTGTCGTGCCCTCAGGGTAATATTGTTATCTGCCGAGGCGTTAGCTAAGTCTTGGTGGCACTCTTATACTAGCCCTGAGATAACACGTTGTCTCTTCAAGGATATAATGCTTGTCTACCATCAGTGCAGATTATTATGTTTTTTCCTGAAATTCCTTTTCTGGTTAGTTCTCTTGTGGCGATTAAGATACCACAGCTAGTTCTGTTCAAACCACGCTGGTATTTTTTCCCGGTCCCCACTCAATCCTTAGGCTTGGTGATCTGGAGTAAACTCCACATCCTGAGCCTTCTTTGGTTTTTGAGCCGTCCCTGTATATGCGTAATGCATTTGCAGAATCTGGCTCTGCGTTCTGTTTTATTTGTATTCTGTAGGGTTTGTTAAACACAAATCTGGGTTCAAATGCATCGCTGTCTGTCTGTAGCAGAGGTAGCGCAGTAAGCGCTTCTCTCCACATGCTCAGCCTCAATTGACCCACTCCTACCTCGGGGTTTACACCAGCCGTGCGCAATAGTACCATGGCCATTAGCGCAACCTCCTTAACGTGCAGGTCCAGAGGGGTCAGACCGGTAACTAGTTCCATTGCCGCGGTTGGTGTTGTTCTCATGACTCCTGTGATGTTTAAACAAACCATTCGCGGTTTTTGATACAATTTTTGAATGGTCGTTGCTTGTAGAACCTTCGGTCCCCATACGATGGCTCCGTATGTTAACATAGGTCTTATTATCGCAGTGTAGATCCAGGTGACCACACGGGGCGAAATGAATTAATTCATTTTGCTAGTTTGACTTCCCCACTTATTGTAAATATTACTTGAAATTTTCTCAACAGTTTGTTTAAAATGCGTACATTTCCATAATTTTCAAAATTTGGTCTCTGGTCTCTGGATTTTATCAAATTATTATCACCCGAGTCAGATGCTGGGCAAAATTTCGAAATCATGGATGTGCACACATTTTAAACCATTGAACTTGGTGCACTCTGGATATAACCCCCGGAAAATCTTCCTAATGGTCCCCCAGTACCTACTATGTTGACTTATATCTGGAAAGAGTTACCAGACCCCTCAAAGAGTTATATTTTTCGTTATGATAAAGTTGTATGTTCTGCAATATTGTTAGAATCTCCTATTGTTTTTCTCTTTCAGAATCGCCATTTTCTCCACTTTGAAATAAAGATGATGTCAAGCTAGTTTGAAATCTGCGAAGTATCTGAACTTCCATATAAAATTTATTGGTTTTCACTACTTGGAATCTTGTGATAATATAAGGTATACCTACAGTACCCCCCCGGCCAACGTCGTAATTGACAGAATCCATTAAGTTCTTCATCCGACATCGGAAAAAGTTAAAACTCTCAGATGGATTCTTCTCGTTGAATAGAAATTCTAATTTGGACCAATCAAAAAGGTGTCTGATCGTCGTATCATCAGATTTCGCATCTGTCTGAATCCAGCCTTATTCGAGATTACTTTTTGTGCGTTGCCGATTGATTCAGATTTAGCGAGAGCTGAATTACTTATCAGCTGATAGAGATAGTCTGAAAAAATCTGTATTACTATATCGACGGTTGTATTTCATTCAAAGTCAGCCAAGCAGAACATAATTTCATATTTTATTTGATACATTCCATAACGTTTTTGGTTTTTCCGTTGGTGAATGAAAACGAAATGAATGCAACAAAGCAGCAAAGACTCGAAAAAAAAGAAACTCTCAGGAATTGATATGGTTATGAAAATAAATATGTATATGTCAAAATATCTCCGTATCAGGTATTTTGAAAGGGTTGTTGTATTTCTTCTTTTGGATTGTGGGTTGAGAAATAAGGGAAGAACAAAGGGTGGGAAAAAATTTAAAAAAAACTCAGAGTGAGATATACTCTTCACAGATATATCACTCACTGTGCGAGTTGGTTCGGAGTGTCGTGAATAGATGGCGTCCTTGGAGCGTCATCTGTCACTCACTGTATGAGATGGTTCAGAATGGCGTGGATAGAGGGCGTTTACCACTCATGTTGTCATCTGTCATGCAATCATATGACATTTAAGTCATACGTCTAGCATGATTCGTGTGTCATACGTCGGGTGTCGGTTAAGTCTTGCGTCTGTCATAAGTTGTCCGTCAGTCAAGCCATGTGTCGTTCAAGTCATACGTCCTCTGTCATTCGAGTTGACTGTCGTTCACGTTATACGTCAATGAAATCATAGGTCAACTTTCGTCCAAGTCATACTTCATCCACGCCATACAAGTTCAAATATTCCCGCTCAAGCCGACCGAACGTTTTCGATCTCTCCCGATGAGAAAGATACCGTAACGTATGATGCGATCCTTTGTTCTAGATATATTTCTCGGAAAAGACTCACTTAAACAACTTTTGAGTTTCACACACTTCGTCGAACCCATTAATCATTCGAAAACATGGTAACGGTCACCTTTAACGCTCGCCGACAAAGCAAATAAGAGCCGCCTTCAACGTGAACAAGTCTGCAAGATATCATCTGGTAAACACATGCACTTTTGCAGGATTGAACTTGTCGCTGGCCGCAATTGAATAGTGAACATGGGCGGAGGACTAGCGGGGGTACCAGTTCCCGCGCTACGGCCTGCCGGACCCCGCTACGATGACATAGGCGTACCCGCCAAAACCTCGTAATACGCTATACCACTATGGCCACCGGGAAATCGGTCATGAGAGTGGTTTCACCTTACTACTCAGAAGTAATAGTAATTAATGTGATGTGTCAAATTTTGTACTAAACTCCATTGACTTCGACCGTAGTCCTTCACCAATTGGGCCTTGTTATTACGACATTCCTTAGAAGAGGCATGGCGAACCGTCAATCATGAAACATGGCAGAGTCATTGCCCAATACGATAGGGTTGAATTCTCATCAGCAAAATATATGCCCCCATTCCGGTCGTGAGATGAGCAAACAACCACTTGCGTCAACTCCCTCGAGGTACTTTTTCTATTACACTTCAAGCTATTTATTATGACCAATTTTGATTGAATATTTGTTCGAAAGAAAAAAAAATTGTTTGGGGAAGGTTGGGTGACACAGCACGGTCTAGTGAAACAGGTTACCCTGTTTTAATTCAAAACAAATAGTATCTCTCGGGTATGACCGGAACTGATACTCTCGGTGCCTACTGATGCCCAGCAAGTCATCTACCAACCTTCACTCTGGACGGCGCGTCGTAACAGGTGGATGTGTCGAATTGTAAGATTGAACTATATTTCTTTGGCTGCTTTCAAACAGTGGTTGTTTAGTTTACATGCAAAATCAATTGAAGGCGAGTAGATTTAGAAAATACTGTGTTTGTTTAGAATAATTATGCACGATAGTTTAAAGGAAGTTGTTTTGTTTTTTATTTTGTTCACATGTTTCAGCAATGCACAGTTGGCTAAAACCGGAAACTGTTTGGTTGGGTAAAACGGGATGTATCCCGAAACCGAAGGTTGGGCCCATGAAGCTTTTGCGGCAGCGAGGGAAGACGAAGACGAAGTTTTTACCTGTGCATTCTGTCAGTAACATATTTTAATAGTTTTTTTCTAAATCTTTCCTTTCCCAATGATGGATGTCATGTCGACAAAAGTAAAATGGTTTATTGTCATCACTGAGACAGAAAAGATTTGAAGAGTACTTGTTTCTTTTATATTGTTGAAAATAATGATGATTCTCCTTCATCTGACATATTGTGTCTCATTTGCTAGTGGCTAAACTTTATGGAACCTACACAAGCTTGAGCATCACGTTTTATCCTACTAGGTCGCAAAAACAGGATACTTTTTCATCAAACATGTTTTTTTTCTCAGGTGAATTCTGTATTTTGCATGGAAAATGATATCAATCAAAAAAAAACATTTATCATGGAAATTGTAGCCAAAAAATAGTCCCAGTATTGCTTTAATACAAAATTTATGAGACCTAGAACACTAACTATTCCGTTTCACCCAACTTTCTTCTACCTTTTGTACCAAACTCCATTGACTTCGACCGTGATCCTTTACCAATTGGGCCTTTTTATTACGCCATCTCTCAGAAGAGGCATGGCGAACCGTCAATCATGAAACGTGGCAGAGTTATTGCCCAAAACGATAGAGAGAAATTCTCGACAGAAAAATATCTGCCTCATCGAGGGATCGAACCTAGGACATTCCGATCATGTGATGGGCAAACCACTCGCTTCGACTCCCTCAAAGTACATTTTATATTAGACTTGTGACAAACTTATCATGACCAATTTCAATATCTCCCAAAGATTTAGCCTCTTGACTAAATATATCAGCGGATTGTGATTATCTTCATTACATATAATAACTGGAAGGTACCTGTTCATTAAAAGTTTACTTTTATCAAAATCGAGTAATGAAAAAATTTAATTGACTGCTAAATAACACGACTTGATATTACTGTTCAAGGCTTTACATGACGTTATGATAGGGATAAATGTTTCAAATTGTTGAGTAAATGAAACATTTTAAATTGATTGAAACTATGCATATGCAATTAGGTTATGATTTCCGCTGATTTAATAACCACAAAACATCATTTTAAATCTAATTTGTGTTTCTAACGCCAGATTCAGAAACTGTCAGATAAAGAGATTTTCCATTCACATTATTGTAATTCTGGTATATAACTATGCATCTAGATACAAAAATTGGTAATTTCTTGATTTTCAGAATGTTCAAAAAGTGCATATTCCTTCTCGTAATGAAAAAAAAATCCTTATTGAGTTGTAAGGAATTGAAGATTAATTATTCCGGCCTTTGGAAAATCATTCCAAAAATTCAAGACTTCGATAAGTGTATTGAAAGGATCGAAAAAAATACTACTATCGGCTAAAAGAGCCTGAGATAAATCGATATTCATTATCGCCCGGTAAAAATCTACCACAATATGTCTTGGAAAGTGGTTAAGTCTTACTCCACGTTTCGGTATTCACTCATTACTTTCTAATTATCTATAACTTTTTCATTTCTTTCAGTCTGATTTCTGTGCAGTTATGGAGAACTATTTTATGACTTTTTTCTTCTAATAAAAAATACTGTCTTATTTGCAATAAATTAAATTTTGATTGTAGAAGTGTTTTTGATCATTCCCAATGTTTTTACTGTTATAAATGATGGTAATTATCCGTTAAGCGGGCTCCATCGTGAAATTTAAAAATTTTTGGTGGAACATACGTATTCCGGCCTCCTGAACAAAGAAGTCTAATAAAGTTTTTGGGGCTCGCAACTAGTTTCGGAGATACGGCCCCCCAATGACAGGAAATCGGGATTTTCAGGGTTGACATTTATGTTTGTTTATTCAGCCAATTCCGCTCATCCTTCTTTCTATCAGCACAATATACAGATTCTATACACCTCACTTTCCAATAGAATTATAAGCATTTTTCACAACAAAACTCTAAAAGGTAATTCGTCATAGAAATTCGAGGTTAGCAAAACAATAAAACAATAGAACGCGCATCGCGCTAACCTTGTTAACCAGAGTTTTGTTGTGAAAAATGGGAAAATGCTTATAATTCTGCTGGAAAGTGATGAAGAAGGATAATATATAGGATGAGTATATTGTGCTGATAGAAAGAAGGAGGAATATCGAGCGGAATTGGCTGAGAAACAAACATAGGCGTAAAACCCCGATTTCCTGTCTTTTGGGGCCGTATCTCCGAAACTAGTTGCGAGCCCCAAAAACTTGATTAGACTTTTTTGTTCAGGAGGCCAAAATACGTATGTTCCACCAAAAATTTTTTAATTTCACGATGGAGCCCGCTTAACGGATAATTACCTAAATGATAATCGTACTACATATTTATCAGTCACATAGTTGAATTTTTCTCACAGATGTTGGTTTCTACCATCATTGAACAACGGTGGTGAAAAAGCTGAAATTGTGGTCCAAATCCAAAAAGAATATAACAGAAGATTTTTCCTATTGAAATGCCGATCGCTGTATAGGAGTATCACCGAAACATTCACAACATTCAACACAACACATGAATCAGTAACTCCAATGACAAGGCACAAACTTCAACAACATTCCAAGACAATTCTCCACCAGGTTTTGAATATAGAAATTGACATTAATCATAAATTAAGATGCTTGAACATATATGTTGGACCTACTCAAGAGTAAGATTATATCACTTACAATTAGCTCCTTTTTGAGGATGTTTCTGCGAGACTGCAATCGAGTTATCTACAACTTTACAACTTTTTTCAAATATTGATAAATTGAATAATTTATTACTCGTCTAGTCTCGTACAACTTGAATATTGATCCAGAGTGAATGAGGAAACTTTTTAGTGCAACAATTCCACCAAAATCGGCGTTGAACCCAATATACACAATCATTGATACATAAAAAACATCTTGGCGGATGATCTTGTACGTAATACTGCATTTGCCAGGTTTACAAATGTTATAACTGATTTGGTGAATAATTCCACATATTTCTCTTAATTTTTTCATAAATCACTCGATAAAACTCAACGATTTTCACAAAATATTCCTAGTGTGATTTTTACTGGAGTCAGACAAGGGTAGTGTAACAATCATGATCGACCAAGACCAATACATTTCTCTCCCACGTAATCTAATAGAGAATAATTATTTATATATTCTGCTAAACAGAGATGGTACTTCTCAAATACAAAACAAATGTGACATTTCGATAAAATATCTTTTCACTTCTGGTCAAATTGACGAAACTACAAAAAAAATCACCACATATAAAGTTGTGATACCCGGATTTCACACTCTCCCAAAAATACATAAACCAGTTTTTTTCCATGAGATATATTGTGACCTCAATAGGTGTACTGACTGAATTTTTATCTGACTTTTCAACAGACCTACTAACTCGTGCCTTTGATTTCAATGATGATTATTATATTAAAGATCGTTTCAATGAATGAATTGAATATTTTAATAAAATGAAGCTCCCAGATGATTATGTGATAGCAAGTTCAGACATTGAATAACTTTTCGATAATGTTCTTTTTTTTATGCTAGTATCAGATCCATTGATACAAATTGGGCCTGTATCAGCTCCATTAAAAGTTTCCAAAAACAAACCTTCTTTGAATTAATAACAAAACAACACAAAATATTCACCTTTAACATAAAATTCACAAAATAACATTTGGTACCCCAATGAAAGCAAAAATAAGCCTCATTTTGGCTTGCTATGTAATGTATGATTTGTTTGATGAATTATTTTTTGGCTATTTTCTTCTTCGAATCAAAAAATAGAAATTACAACTTCTATGAAAGAAGTAAAATCTAAAAATTTACCAAGAGTCTCTGTTGATATGTATATATGTATATCATTCAAAGATGTTTGATTCATCCACTGAAAGGAAGAAAAAGACCATCTGAAACAGCTACTCCTCTGTCTATATGGCTACGACGGCCATTGGGTTACATAGATATGACTTTTTCTTGCTCAATTTGTATACCAATAATATGAAAAATTCACCCTCTTTCCCACTGAATAATATAATAATAATAATAAAAATAATGTTCATTTGGCAGAATACGACATGTACATGGTTATTACAATTCCCTTAACATATAAGGTAGTACATATAGTAATTGTGTTGTAATAGCATATTACATTCCGGTTCAAATAAACAAAGGTTCCTGCAAAGGCGGTGCCTGAGCGCAAGTGCTTTGATTATGAGTACTGTTTCAACATGTTAGGACAATAATTATCTGTAATATTCCATATCATGGTTTCTCTTATTGAGCATACATAAAAATTCAAAGTGAGACAATTAGCAATAATACAAATAGTCAATTAAATAAGATTACGTGTACAAAGTAAAATGTGAACTATAAAATTTACTTTAAAAAAAAATAAATGAGATTGTAACATGTGAAGTGTAAAATGTATAATGGAAAATGTATACCTAATACATAAAATGTACAATGAATGATAAGTGCTGAATATACGTTTAAACAGATTAAAAATGTATATCTTTAGGGTTAGTTGAGTAAATGAATGAATGAATCAGTGACAGAGTTCAAAATTAGATTGCAACGAGAACAATCAGTTTTAGGGCATAATTTGATGGCTTATTTTCAATGGGTCGATCAGGAGATGAATGTCAATCCTTGGTGTATTAAGTAAGAATTGTTTCGTTGCTTTTTTAAAAGAATATATATTTCTCTTATGTTTTATTTCGTCTGGGAGTTTTTTGAAGAGTACTGAAGATACATAGCAAAAACTTCTTTGACCTATTGTTTTTGTCTGTAAAGTTATCTTCACTTTTTGGATCTTGCATCGTATTTATGGTCAATAAAGGGTAAGGAACTTCTGTTTTTATATTTTTCACTAACTGCTTTGAGAAAATAGTTTTGTCGGATATCCAGGATTTTTGATTCTACAAAAAGTAAATCTGACGGATAGCATTGTGGTCTACCGTAGATAATTTTCAGAATTTTTTTTTGGATGACTTCGAGCTGTTTAATATTATTTGCAGAGGCAGTGCCCCAAGCAATGATGCCATAGGTTATTCGTGATTCTACCAGCGCGTGATACATCATTTTTAAGTGGATTTCATCTAGGAAACCTTTGAAATATTTGAACTTGAACAAAATCGATCTCAGTGACTGTATCGTTCGATGAATGTGAATATTCCACCTCATATGTTTGTCGATATATAATCCAAGGTATTTTACTTCATCTGCTCTTTTTATTTATATTTCTTCTCTGTCATTCGGGATGGCAAGCGATTCAAACTCTGGGAGTTTATTAGCATTACAAGTAAAAGGTAAAAACCATGTTTTGGAAAAGTTAATGGTGAGTATTTTGACGCGTCTAAAATCATTTTCATATCTTCTTCGACTTTTTTCTTCAATTGTTCCCATGTTTCTTCTTCGTATAAGACGACCGTGTCGTCCGCAAAGCTTATTATTGTTCCAGAGCTCAAGAGATAATTTTCTCTGAGCGAACCGAAATCTTGTATGGGTAATATGAATTATGAGTGAGATTTTTTTCTATTTTCTGCTTTGTGTAGATATTCCCATGTTTAGGATCTATTCGATTGAATTTTCATATGCTTGTTATACAAATTGAGCAAGAAAATGTAATTTCCATGTCACCCGATGCCCGTCGTCGCCATAGAGACAGGCTGTTTTAGATGGACTTTTTCTTCCTTTTCGTGAAAGAATCAAACGTCTTCGAATTATACACACGTACCTATCAACAGAGAGTGTTTGTAATTTTTTTTATTATGTTGATGATGGCACTGCCTTGCACTGACGAGAGGCCCAATAGCCTGAAACCGTTCTGTAAGTGAGACCCGTCCCAATAATTGAAAATTAATTCTGGCAGTTGTATCGCTGAAAGCATATGCAGGTATTTCTTCTGTGAAGAATCCTGCGCTAACACCTGTCGGATGTAATCCAATACCCTTCGTGGTATCAGTCAGGGGAGTAGTTGTTTTCTGATAGGTGTTAGTCCGTCAACCTACAGTGTAGGTGAATCGAGGATGGCTTGAACAAACTGATCATTCAGAATAGTCGATTTAAAGACAATCTTCAAGCATACCCATGAGTATTTTTGATGTAGTTTATACTCTTCCTTTGATTTGCATTCAACAAAGAATATTGATGAAATAATTCTTGCGTTACCTGTGAAGGAAGTTCTCAGTATCACAACCTAACCTAACCTGTGTTCATCCCATCCGATTTAGCACAAATATAAACTCAGAAAACATAAAACTGTCGTACTCAAAAATAACTACCCACACGATGAATTTTTATATAACGATACCCGATCACGACAACCTGTCAAAAATAATGAAACAAAAAATAATTGGACTCACAAAAAAAATCCATGCATTAAGAATCTCTCTGAGAGAGAGGCAAAAGAACTCTCTACTGACAAGATAAAAATTGCTTTCAGCAATGAAAATACTGTCAGAGAATATTACTCGAAAACAAGAACACCAATAGAACTACAGAGCAGTGTAGTGTATGAAGTAGCTTGTGCGGAATCCAATGGCGTGTGCATTATCTAAAACTATCTAAAAACTTGTATTTCTGAAGAACGCAGGAGTATAAAACCTGATGATTTAGCAGAGAACCCGACCAAAACAGCTTTAATAGAACACGCTGCAGAATATATACACTATTTGATGATACAAAAATGGTTAAGACTGAACAAACTCTCAAAAACAAACACTTCTAGAAATGATAAACATGAAGAAACATTGAAATTCCATGAATACAAAAAAAAGACAAGGATGGTTCAAGGAACAGTTATTTCAACTTGATTCGACTCGATTTAACAGGGTAAAAAATGGAAGACAATAAAAATGATCGGAGATGTCATAAAGTGAATCCACTCCACTGGGTATAACCATGTCAATTGATAAATTATATATTTTTTCAAGAGAAATCCCTGCTCACTATCACCTGCGCTGAATTATTGCCGGGAAAAACAAACGTGTTTCTATGAACTGAGACGGATTGAGTCAAATCTCACTTTTTGAGTTAGTTATTCTCCTCTGAAGTATATCTAGATCATCCAGGTACTGCATACATCAAGAGTTACAATTTATTGAAATTCACATTTCAATCCTGCGAAACCGATGGGAGAATATTTCATGAAAGTATATTTGTATTCATCTTCCGTCAAAAAATATTTGGATTTAGTTACATATGTAAATGAAAAAAATTGGTTTTCCGCTACATGTAAGAATATTAATGGTTTTTGGAAGAATACATTTGATTTGGAAACATTTATGATTTTATGGAACATGGTACATTTCTCAAACTGAATTCACAAGTGTTGCACTAAGAAGGAGATTTTTTGGCAGATCGTATCTTTATCAGAAAGATAACAATTTTACCCTTGAATTAGTTTCAAATTTGAGCAGAAAGTGTCTTAACATCACTTTGAAGAAACAAAAAATCTTTCGATTAACTCACCTTTTCTTAAAAAAATTCTGCATCTTTTCAGTTACAAACATCTGGCAGAACTTAATCATTTCAACTTCAAACGAATAACTACACACGATTTCCGATTACCTTTTGAATAATGGTGGATATTGAAAAAATCCATTTTACACATGTGTTTTAAGTGTAACAGTTCAAAAAAATACGCTTGCGCAATCATGACCATGAGTTTTACATCCGAATAATTCAACAAAAATGATGAATTCGTAGCGATAAGGAAACCTGCCTGCTAGTGGGGGCGACCACATTAACATGGGTGAAGTGAGGCATACTCATGGTAAATGTGTGCTTAGATGAAAATGCTAATGAGATGTTTAGCATGCTCAATTATTATTATGAACATTTCAATTTAAGGAACTAATGAGGATTTTTTGTCGCCTATTAATAATTTTGTCAGGGTTTCTTATGGTGAATTTTAAATCACATGAAACTTAAGTCAGTTGATCTAACTAACAATTCTTTGAATATTGGTCACCCCGCTTATGGAAGATGTCAGAATATCTATGTTATATAACAGAAACCACTCTTCAGCGTTGAGTTCATTTTTGAGGGTTGTGATAGATACTCTTTCGGCGGGAAATGCCGCGCTGAATGAGAGTCTCAATAGATCTCCAGAATCACGAAGATAGGGTGGGAGCACTGTAGTCGTTGGGTCAATAGTAATAAAAGCGGCACGATTCATAATATTCTATAGGAATATTTGTATCCAAAGGATGAACCGACTGAATTTATACACCATGCTAAAGAGTGAGCACAAGACCGATTGAATTTTTATGAATGGAATCCAGTAGGTTCTGTGTATATTTTGAATAGTTTGGAATTGTGTCTGGCAAATCATCAAGAGATACCGGGTATTGAAGTATTTCTTAGCTCGAAATAGAACACGAAATTTCAAAAAGTATTCTACAGCAAAATGGATCTGGGCCTTACAGACGATCAAAAAGTGACTGTTTATTTTGCCACAGAATGAAATTTTGATAACAAGCACTTCTGGCAATTGATACCATCGCTAATATCACACGATGTCCTCGGGACGTCCATTCATCGTACTGGTTATGTCTTTATGTACCAAACCATATACCGAACATCCAAAGGAGTCCAGAGACATGACAGAATATCCAGAAGAAGTCCCTGAACAGACGTACTGAGTATATACATTACCTTTTTTTTGTATTGTACAAGTACTCTCCATTTGTGGTACTGGTCATGTACAAATGCTCCAGACCATAAAACGAATATTGAGTGCAAACGCCATTTCCAGACGTCCAAATATGGCACCAATACCTACGTCTATTTGTTCCAGTCTATATTCAAACTATATACCAAACATCCAGATGACGTCCAAAAATAGACGTACAAACTACATACAACAAATGACATCCTTAAGACGTCCATTTATGGTACTGATCATGTACAGCTTATCCAACCCATCTTGACAAAGAACTAATGAGGTATATGCCCAGCAGTATCTGTGAAGTATAGTAAAATAAAAAAACTATTATATGTGTTCACTGTGTTGAAATTTATTCCTAGCAGGTGTTTTTTTTTCGTCATGGTCTATATATGTCGCAAGAGAAAATATTAGCGTGTGTGAGACCAGTAGTATTCGTTCGTTTCCGGCTTGTCAGTCGGGTCTGTACCTCAACTTGCATTTATTAATGTAACAAAAAAGAAACTATTGATATTATTGTGAACTGGAGGATATGAAATGATTCTCATCCATAAGGTAATGAGTAGAATAATTCGTTTCCTATTTAACTACAGATTTGAGATGGTGTCCCCTTTTTCAATGAAATGGGTATACTCAATAAACTTTGAACTGTGCAGGAATATTCAAATTTTATGTTGGGCTTTGGTCTGAATGACTAATCGTGTGTCCAAGTCACTGAATAACTGATGTAGGCCTGCATATTTATCGGATTGTAACTTTCGCTTGACGACATATATATATATATATATATAATAGAAGTTTGTTGTCTTCCCACCCGAGCTTTTTGAAAAAAGTTTGTTTTGCGAATCCACAATACGTACCTACTTACCGTCATACGTGAAACATGAGGCTAGAGTTGTTTTCATCACTCAAAAGTGTATCAAGACTTCCAGTTCGAGCTCTGTGCTGAAAACTGATTGTAATATGAAAAAAAAGTGTTGAAAATAGTGGCATGACGTCTAAAGAGCAACTGACGAATGAAAATTCGATTGTTCAAATTTTTTTTGGTGCAAGAAATTCGAAGGGCCGCAATACTTTCAAACGAAAGAAAAGCTTTGTCTTCAGATTCGTGTTCTCCGTAAGAGAATATATGAGAGAACAAAACTTTTTTAGGAAAGTTCGGGTGTGAGGATAATATACTTTGAATATATTAAAATTATAATAACTTTCATTGAATTATGGAGAAGTATTCAATTTGAATCACCATTTTCATTTTCAGAAACCTGTGTTTACCCGATCACAATGAAGGCATTGAAAGCATTTCTAAGGCGAAACTGTAAAGACATTTTGAATCAAGATATTCGTTCCCAACCTGATATATTTGCCAGATATCTCTCAAATGAATTGAAATATATATCTCTATTGATTTTTAACGATATAATTCTCAGTTTGCAATATTCATACACTCAAATTCATATTTCAATGCTGTAGAACAGATAAGAGGATACTTTATATAAGCTGTAGTCATCTTCTGCCAACAGATATTTAGATTTTCTTTGTAGTTCCATATATACAATAATTGAAAAATTGGTTTTTCACTATATGCGAGAAAAATTATTTTCAGAAGAAAACATGAAATTTGAAAACATTCTGATTTTATGGAGCAGGTCACATCGTACAAACTGAATTCACAGGGGTCGCATATTAAGTTATTAGGAGTGAACGATTCGGGCTTTTGAATCAGCAGAAGATATTTTTCAAAAAAAAATTACCTTTCCGGACAATATTTTTTGGGGAATTTAATCCGATCTGTATTATGTTTATATAGCAATATATTTTCTTCAATTTTCCCACTGTCGGTACTACGAACGTTTATATATTCTTAACAAAGTGTAGGCTTATATTGATTTTATTTTGATACACACCTAAGATATATGAAAGTATACATCCAAAGTATCCGAGGAGGCCCTCAATTGACGATCTTGGGAACATCTTTCTTTGTAACATGGACGTACCGATGACGTTTTCATAACGTATGCAGAACGAATGGTGGACGTCGTTCTATACGTACTCCGTGTTAGATTAGCATTTTGGCAACACTGGCTCCTGTCAATGTAGTTAGTGTCCTATGATTTATGCGTCCTTAGATACAGTAGTTTTTTCATAGAAATAATAAATATAGTTCAGTGAGTTTTTTGTAGTTGAACGTTGATATAAAAAATGGCGGTAGTTTTGCCTTTTTACTAAATTGTGATTTTCAACATTAAAAGTTGATACAGAAGCTGAAGCACTCCATTCATTAACAGCAAACAACACTCCGACCGTCTTCAGGACATATTCGAAAAAAAGTACATTGGACTTCCTCGGTACGTACGAAAGACATCAGAAACTGGACGTTCATAGACTATGATGAGGCCCTGAAATGGACGTTTTGGGGACATTCGGATTTGTAACATGAACTTACCGAAGACGTCTTTAGGGCACCTACCGAACGAATAGGGAACGTCCTTTATTTCCTGGCTGAAATAAATCAGGAATTACCCGTAAACGTAATTTTACGCTTCAATCAAGTGAAATTCGAACCTAACAATAATATGATCATGACATATTTCATCTCCTAACCAACAAGCTATAAACTGTGAGCTTGTTTATAGTTAGGTAGCCTTTTAGCTATTTGAAGATCCGATGAACGGAGAGTTCCTTTATGAAACCGTATTGTCACCATCTGAAAAAGCTGATCAAGTCCTGATGGCTATGAATGCTGTCGCTTGATGAATCAGAAGAATAATTCGGGCTACTGGATGTTCGCTGATTCGGTCGATATGTACAGCCTCTCGAAATATCCCTCTTGGATCGTCATCAGTAAGTCTCTCGACCATCCCTCAATCGGGCGATTGAATAGTCAGGACTGCTCTCAAGAAGATCAGCCTTTTCGACTAGAGACAGGTACTTGTTCGCTCTATCACAACGTTTCACATGAACCTGCCCTACACTTGTTAACTGCCGTTCGGAGATCTACGGGAATGCTTCTTTTAAGAGATGAACAATTTATTGAAGTGCACAGTAGAGTTTGTATGGAATGTAAGACGACATGTAGAACTATCAGTTTTCAATTGGTAAATCATGTAATTGTTAAGCTAATTGGATTGTCTTCCACAATGTTGGGTTGAGCTTTCTAACTTGACCATTTCCTTGCGGATTGTAGGCAGTGGTCCTGCTGGCGCCTGCTACGAAGTTCTCACGCCCGGGTCTGTACACGATATCAAATAAATGAGGTGCTAATTCCAAACGCCACATTTGAATATTTTTATTTTTAATTTAACTAGATGAATGATACTAATCTCTGGTCCGTGATGAGCTTGAAATGCCTTCCAACTAGGAAATTCCGCCACTTTTTAAGCGAATCCACAATAGCATAAGCTTCTTTCTTCATAGCAGAGTGATTCTGTTCACTTTCATTCGATGGTCTAGAGAAAACTGCTACTGGCCCGAAGTCAAGTGAGAGTGTGGCAGCACGCGAGTGTTCAGAAGCGTGTGTCTCTACGGTAGATGGCATTTTTTCATCAATTTTTTCATCAATCGCATATATATATATATATATATATATATATTGGATTTGGAAATAATAGATTGGAGTTAATAATAACTTGTTGTGAATGATCTCTTGTTGGGGAGGAAGTATTTTTAGTGGGGAGAGTGGTGTTTTTTTATAAAAGGTAGAATGATTAATGAGGGGAGAAAATGAGTGGTGGTTGTAAAAAATTGTTGGGAGGGGTAATATCATGATATGATAAGAAGTTTGTGATGGTGAGAAGTGTTTTGTTGATGAAGTACCTCTTTTCATCTGGGAGTAGCTGGTGATAGTCTGTTGCTGTTTGGAAGGTATTATAATGGTCTTTCTTGTCTTCTACTGTTGTCTCCTGGATAGTGATGTGGTATGAAGAATTAAGTGAGGTAAAAAAAAACGTTGTTGACTACAATGGGAAGGGGGCTAAGAGGGTGGGAGGGGTGAGTGGGGTCTGAAGTTGTGTTGGGTGGGAGGGAAACAGCGGCGAGAGAAGAGAAAAAGCGGCGGCCGACCTTCCAAGGCCTGCTAGTTGCGGAGGAGGGTTAAAAATGGAGGAGGAGAATAAAGGGAACAGGAGGAGAGGATGACCACTAATCGTGGAGTAAGAAAAAACTTAAAGTAATAATTAGTAAATAAAAATCATTGGAAGGTTTTCTGAATAAATGGGTTGGCTGGAGAAGTAATGTATAATGAGGAGAGAGGAAGGAAAAAGAAATAGGAGTTTTTGTGTGGTATGATGGTTCCTGCTGTCTTATTAATAATAATAGTAGTAATTATTCCACAGTGGTAAATAATTATGTGAAGGGTAAAAGGTGGTTATAAAAAAGAAGGTGCGCTTGGCGATAAGGAGGTAATGTACAAAATAGATATGAAAAAGGAGCAATGGAAAGAGAAAAACATAGTAAACCCCTACACCAAGATTAAGAATTCTCCATGAAAAACTGGTGTGCAGTTTTTACAATATATTTAGGGAATAAAATTGATACAACAGATTTGATATTGATTTGAAATTATTGCAAATACTGAAGATAGGTGACTTGAGGAAAATTGGTTTTGGCCAGTTGGCAAAAAAAGTTTTGTACTTCTTGTTCTAAACTGGAGAACAAAATTGATGAGAGAAAAACCCGAAGCACCACGTTGTTGTGCAGAACAAAAGCTTCCAGCAAGTTTCTGGTAACACTTGAAGAATTTCTTTATTGAATGTTGCGCTGAGAAATAATATGGAATACCCCTCTCAGGATAGATACCAACAGATTTGAAGAAATAAACTTTAGGAAACGACGTTGAACTTTTTCAATTAACGTATTATAGCAAATAAAAAAGGAGACAGAGACAGAGCCAAATTGACCTACGGAAGCGACAAAAGAGAAAAAGAGAGGAGAGGTGTGAGAAAAAGAGAGAATGGGAGAAAAATAACGAGATGAGCTGATGTGTTTTTTTTTTTTTTTATGTGGTGTGGGGGGAAAGTGAAATTTTGGGGGAAAAATAGAAAAGAGTTTTTTGTGTTTTTTTGGGGGAGGAGAAATTGTTGGGAGGAATGTATGAAATTTTTTGTTTTTTGTTTTTTTTTTTTGGTTGTTTTGGGTGGTTGGTGGTTGATTTGTTCTTTTTGTTTTTTTGTATTTTTGTTGCTGTTGTTGTTATTTTGTGTTATTTGGGATAGGTTGATATGGTTTTTATTTTTTTAAATAATGTAATTTATGTAATTTGTTATAATTGAGGTGGTTATTGAGGAAAAAGAAAAAGAGAAGGGGGAGGAGTGGTGAGAGATGAGGTACTTGAGGTGATGGAGAGGAAGGAAAGGAGTAAAAGGAGTGATAGGAGAGAAAGGGTAGAGAAGGTTGGGGGGGGAGGGGGGGGGAGAAAGGGGAGTGGAGCAGAGAGAGGGGGAAAAAAAGGGGGGGGTGTTTGTGGAGGGGGAGGGTGAGATATAAGAGAGAATGTGTTTGAGAGATATGGGGATATATCGTGTAATTGTGCCCGGGGTTCTAGGTGATATCTGTGATTTTGAGTGAAGAGAAAAAGAAAAGAGGTGGGGGGGCTGTGTGGGGGGAGAAAATGTGGTGGTGGGGAGATGGGGTGTTGGGGGGGGGGGGGGGGACGGGGGGAGAGGTGAAAATTGAGAGGGGTATAAGAGAGAGAGAGAAAAGAGAGAGGGGGGGGTGTTGTGGGAGTTGTGGGGTGTCTCTTTTTGTGAGTGTGACCCCCGTGTGTCTATATGTGTCTTACCTTTTATGAAATCGGAAACTACAGTTCTTCGCAATGAAGCCGGTGTTTCAGTCATTATGCAAGTGGTACAATGTACACACCTTTCCTGTAAACTTGCAGAAGAGGCTTGGGGCGAACTGCGGCAGAAAGAAGCATCATGTCCTTTATTGCCAAATTTTTGACAATTAATCGTCAGCAGAACAACTCTCACGACTATGAACTTGGCCTGCACAGAAGAAACATATTCGACGATACCTCGTATCAGTCGTATTCGAAGTAGCGACAGTAGTTGTATTTATCGTCTCGATCGCGTGAGTTTCCTTTTTGCTTTTAGGAGTGAAAGAGTCCCTTTCTGAAGATATTACATTTACGACAAGAACACCATCGTTTTGCGAATTATTTTCAGTCATCTTCATATAGAGTGCTTTGTAAGCTCCGTCAAGAGTAAAGTGTAACATTTTCGAGGAGATGCTCCCGAATTTCAGCAGAAGTGATACCTGCAATGGAAACACCTCTTATGATGTATAGTTCCTATTCGTTCCAGCATCCACAGCTTTATACTCACACTTCCTTGCTATAGTTGTTCAAGAGCTTGCAGGTACATGTCTATACTCTCATCGTGAAGTTGACGTCATGTAGCGACTGAATGAAGTAGTTATTATGTGTTTGTGCTTTACATAAAGTGCATTCAGCGTGTCCATCGCAATTGCAGTCACTAATTGATTACAAAACACGTGGCAAAATATGGTTTACTAGAAGCTTGGTTTTGTCAGCGAGAACAGGAATAGCGGCAGCCTGTGAACATATCTTTGGGATTCAATCAATTGAAATTAGAACGTAACAATAGTATGACAATAGTAATTTATTTCATATAAAAAGCGATAGCAACTCATATAGAAGAATATCATATCACTCACTGACTCACTGCCTGAACGTCGACAGAAGGATTCCAGACGCGATTCAACCGGAACTAGTAATCACACACGACAGCAGGAACCTATCCGCCTATACTGTACTCTTACTATTACTAACTGGGTTTTATCAGTGATGAAACCCAGTTAGTAAGACAGACTCGAGGACTAAAAAAAAAAAAAAAAAAAAAAAAAAAAACCTAGATGCGAGTTGGTCACTCAGGTCGTCACTCAATACCGACAAACCAACGGATAAATTCCCAGAATAACAACTTCGAATACTCAACCATCCGTGAAAATCTTCACTGTAACATGCCCAGAATTGAATTAACTATCAATAAATCACTGTCAAGAACTGATTATTATGGCCTGGAAAAGTTCTGAAGATATTAATCATAAAATTCAGCCTTCGGAGTTTGCCTGACAAGAAACAACAGTGGGCTATTCAGTTCAAACAGCTCAAACATAAGCAAATACTTTTTTGTCATTCAATCCAAATGTTCTGTGACTGTAACTTTCGCCTTATAATAGGAAATTCAACACTACACATTATTCAAGGAATATTATTCCAGAATGAGTCAGAACAGGTTTTTGGCAATTCCACTCTTCAAAAGAATCGAAGATAATTTTGTTTATGCAGATTCACACGAAAGGGAAGCCCTGTAATGTTCAAAGAACACTGCGTGAATCAAGAGACAGGAAATACGAATTAACATTTACTTCGAATTTCTGAAGTTTGTAAGCCTCAGGAAAACCCTCTTTTAGCAAGGAGTTCCAAATCTCAGCTGTTCTATTGACAAAAGATCCCTGAGCAAGAGAGGTTCGACAGGTTTCCAAATTCACAACAAAGGGGTGGGATTCTGTACTCGTCTAGTCATCCGTGTAGATATTGCCAAGGGGGGAACGATTGATAACAATTCGGAAGAGCATCGACCGTGAAAGTATCTATAGAAGAGAGACAAGTCTCCGACCCTTCTACGATGTTCCAATGAAGTGAGCGAGTCTGTGAGCGAAGAATCACCAACAAGACGAATTGCCTTTCTCTGAATAGAATCGAGAAGCCTCAATGAATGTTTTGGTGCCGAACTCAACACATGATAACTGTATTCCATGACAGGTCGCATCTGAGCCTTGTAGATCATTAGAAGCTGACGAGAAGTGAAGTATTTCTTCGCAAGAAATAGAAATCCAAGTTTCTGGGAAGCACTTTTAGCGATCAATCTCACATGGTTTTCCCATGAGAGATTATCACTTATCGTAATTGCCAGCATCGAGATACTTGATTCTGTAGGAACAGTTCCTCCTGACATCTGATTATTTGATGATGATAGATCGGCTTTTCTTAAGAAGAGACATGCCTGGGTTTTCGTAGCATTAAATTCCACCAAGCTCATATTACCCCATTTTATTATTTTGGTCAAGTCGTCGTTAATTTTTTTGGCGTGAATGTTTCTTTGAATTTTTGTTTCTCGAGCTGGTAAGGGGACTCTGGAAGAGAAACTGGTATGGAGAGTACTGTCGTCCGCAAAACTATGTATTGCACAAAATGTTTTCTTGAGCATATCATTGATATGAAGCAAAAACAAAGTGAGCGAAAGAACTAAACCTTGTGGAACACCTGCATTTATTGGGAGAATATCAGATGATACTCCATCAACAACCACACACAGAGACCTATCAGACAAGAAACTCTTCAACAAAGCACACAACTGAAGAGAATCTCCATAATATAAACAGAAGGTTCACTCGTCATTATCCAAGGGATATCAAAATACATATACCTACTGACTTCGAAAAAATTCACTTCAAGTATATTTTGAATCAAATATTGCAAACGTCAAAACACTAGTAAAACATTTCTTCGGGAACAAAAATGGTGCACTTACGATGTGACACAACGTTTGTAGCAAATCAGTGAAGTATTACAAGTTTTTCATCCCAAGAATAGTTTGAAAGTGAAATTCATAGAAAAAATTGAATAAAATGCAGTTTTACAGTAGTCATCGAGAAAAATAGTAAGTGAATCAGATAAAAGTTTAAGCAGCCCTTGTAGAATTTCTCTACTTCAACACCATATTTGATAAAGTTATCAAAAAACATTGTGTGATTTCCACTAGATAGTAGTTCACACAACCCTAAATGCGTGTTTTACTATAAAATTGCTTTTTCAGGCATGTTAATAATAATAATAATAATATCGATTTTATTGATGCAGGCGAAAAATACATTAGCACACAAAAAAGGTAGGTAAGTACTAATGTGTATAAACGATAATAGAAAAAATTGAAAATATCATACAGTAGAGATGCTGAGACAACAAAAAAATATACTTGAACCCACTGCCTGCAGAGCAAAAGGCAAAGTTCGCTCTCCTGAAATTAGTTGCCCAATTTCAAGAGTGGCGCTCTTCCACTTAACCTGGTTATTGTACTGTCCAGGTGTAGTACCATAACAAGCCTGAAGAAGTTGTTGAAAACCACATCTCACATAGAGTTCTTCTATAGAAAATTATTGTTACTATTGCTACCCTTTGATTTCAAGCAATAACACTGATGGCAATATGTCAGTACAAAGATACGTATCTACCACACCACTCACCTCTGAAACGTTTTGTTGTCTAATGAAGCATATACGAATAAAATATAAACCCCTCTGCAAATAACTGTGATACACTCATTTCATGAAACGGTTTCTTCACCATTTTTGTAACAGTTATCTCATTTGAGTCGGCAGAAAAAAGTAAGAAGCAGATTGGATATTTTTTGGACAAAGTACCTATATGAATGAATGCAATTTCGCAACCGATACACATGAATCCATCGATTTTTTTATATTTTAGGTGAAATTGAAAATTCTAAAATCTGAAGAGTTCACCTAGTTGAACATACTTGATGACAAAGAACCAGAGATTTCAGATTTTTGCCGAATTATTCATCAGAAGAAAGAAAACAAGCATTTCGCAGCTGCAACAGAGGCTGCAAAATGATATTTTGCGGCCTTTCCAATGGTAGCGCCCGGCAAATTTTTTTACGGCCAGAGTAACTGCAGGTAAACTGAACGTTTGTACTGCTGAATATTTCATTTTCATAGAAACACTGTAATATTGACGCCATCAGCTTACTTTTCCATATTCGCAATAAAACGCATGATGTTTATTGGAATTATATAATTTTCACGGTCGCACGAAAAATATGGTGTTGACTATTGCCGCAAAATAAGTTTTCGCGTTCACTTTAAGAATATTTAAACATTTAAATGAGCAAATATTTTTTTTTCAACTCGGTCAGGTATCATAATGATAGTAAATACTTCAAATCAAATGGCATGAAAACATATTACTAAATCGGTAATCAAAGATAATAAGAGTCGTTTTATTATTCAAATTAATTTTTTACATTTCAAGAGTTTGAATTATGACGTTGAATGCTATTAAGGTAATATATACAGAAAGTTGTTTAGTAATTACCGCAAAAATATCATCAAAGAAATTTTAATAGTCCAATGAATAATTATTGGGAAATGCAACAAAAATCATGTGCGTCAGTACATATATTGAATTCTCGGAAAGTGTCCCAATCCATCAATATCTTTTCATAAATGGATTGTAGATTCATAAAATTTCAATATACTTCGCTACTTGCAGTCAGTGAAAATGAGTAATGACATGAATAAAAAAACAAAATGGCTATAAAAATTTTGGTAAAAAATCGAGTACATCTGCTGCCTGAAAAAGAAAAAAAGATCGCTTGCTAGTGACACCAAGAGAAAAAATCCACAGAGGATTGAACAATGACCCGGGCCCTGAATTAAAGTTGCTGGGCAACGATTTGGTTTTTTAAAAATTTCGTTTATTTTTAAAATGAATACAATTGCTCGGTAGCTGTGCTGGATCAAACGTAAAAATCGAACAATGATGCGTTCTCGCGTTTATATATGGAATATAATGCAAACTCAGCGTCTACGAGCATTGGTAAACACTTGGATTATAACAATGGGTATATTCATTAGGAATATATGACTCCTCCATCCTTAAGATGAAAATAATACGTCTGTGTTATTTTCAGAACAACGATTTGGTTCTAATTGAATGTCATTATCTCGAGTTGAATATCGAGTTGAAAATAATCTTATTGACTTGAATATTTGTCGTCTGAAAATAAACAGTAATAAGATAACAATAAAGAGTATACATATTGAATATAAAATATAATGTGAAGAATTATTTTCTTCTGGTCGTCGTAGGCTATGCAGTTGCGTCTTTTCGGCTATCTTCTGGAGATGGCTCAGGTCGTCTAGGTTGATTTTTCCTAGAGTATACAGGGGTAGACTTCCTCTTGAGGGTGCCTCGAGGGTGTCTAGTTGTGGTAGTTGAAGCGGTGTTTCTTCAATGGTAGGGGCGTCATTACTATATACATCGCCATTAATTTTCACTTTGCAATGATAAGGGATGTATATAAGTTTCGGTTGATTGATTTCCTCGTAACCATTCTCTTGGCAAACTTTTTCAATATAAATTTGCTTGAATGGTATAGCAATGAGATATGCATTGGTGATTGGTTCAACGATGTCTTGTTGAATTTGGATGTCTGTTGTTTGGCATTTGATAGAACGTTGTCCCATGAGAATTTCAGGAATACAGTCGTTATTTGAAATTTGAGTTTCGATGAACTGGATACAACTATTTTCAATTCTGATGCAGGTTTCATCAGCATAATGGTGATATGTCGAGTTCAATATTATATAAGGTTTCAAGGGTAGAATGGTTTTATTGGATATAGGGATAGGATAGAGATGGAAAATCTCATAAACGTTTTCCTGGAGTATCGGAAAATGAACAATGAACAGAATTCTTTCATTACTGTAACGAATTTCTGTTTTTAATAATTTATAATACGATTGAGTATTTTCGAAAACTGGTAATCCATTTTTGTAAAGAGAAAACATTATTTTTGTTAACTTTTCTAATTCATCAATTGATAATATAGTACTATGAACTATATTGAGTTCAGCGAATAATATTGAATCTTCGATATTATTTAAGAGAGATAGCATGTTTTGACTATCAATAATCATTGTATCTAGTGAATTTTGTAATCGTAGAAATAATGTATACTTATTCAAGCTTTGAACAATACTTTTAATTTGTTTTTGAATCAATTTTTGATTGCTTGATATTTTCTTTAAATTGTTGACTGTTTCATTCATGAAATCTTGAGTTATAGATAAATAATTTTTCAAATCATGATGTAAATTGTTTTGATTTTCGGACAGTGTTGCAAGAGCATTATCGTATCTTTCACCGTCTTCATCATCTAAAGTGCCAAACAGCCATTTATGAATTCTACCTCCTACATTTATGAGTCCTCTTTTATGTTTTTTATACGTTTGAGGTTTGATATTATTGAGTTTATTCATAATTTGTTCAAGGAGATAGTTCAAATGTTCATGCATATGTTGAAGTTGAGGATATAATTCGTCTTTAATAGAGACTAGATTTTCAATTGTTTTTGAATTGTCTCTAATACGTTGTATAGGTTTATCAAATTTGGTCAAGTCTAAAAATTTGATGAAAGTATGTTTGTTGAAGGTAATTCTTGCTTGTCCAAGGGAAAAAGGAAGAATTGGGTTAGTCAGAGTCTTCAACTTGATCTGTTGTCCTTCTGTCAATATAATGCCTATCAGGAGTATCATTTGTAGTAGCATCTGAAACAATTCGTTGAGGTTTCAGTTGTTGTTTATGATAGGTTGCTTTACGAGTTTTTAATTTAATATCCTCATTTTCTATTGGTTCAACAGCTCTATAGAGGGGTGTTGTTTTACTTCTCTGTTTGTCATACAAATAGACTTGTTGGTCAAGTTTGATTTCAGGGGGTTCTTTCCTTTCTATGTTAACTTTTTCTAGAGATGCTTTTGCTTTCTCGTTGTTTGTTTTTATCATATCATTTATTATTTTTATGTTTCTGTCATGTTTTTCTAGGTAGTCAGTCATTATTTTTTCTGTGGTTATATCAAGTGGGTTTCCATGATTTAAGTTTCCTTTAATAATTTGAAATGGGGTATATTTAGTTGCCGAATGAATTGTGTTATTATACCCTAAAATTGCATACACCATGTGAGATGATATTGATCTCTGTGGAAATTCTTGTTTTAATATTCTGATTTCTTCTAGTAATGTCGAATGAAGTCTTTCAATGGGACTATTACTATTAGGATTTTTGGGTGTTACATAATGTAATTTTATGTTATGTTTTTCACAAAAATCTTCAACGATTTTATTTTTGAATTCACTGCCTGAGTCGCATGTGATTTTCGAAGGTATTCCGTAGTGTGAAAAGAATATTAAAATTCCATCAATAATATTCAATGCATTAGGTTGAATAGGGTATGCTTGAGCGAAACGTGAAAAACTATCAATTAATGTTAAGAATTTTGTTTTATTTATCGATAAGATATCCATATAAATATGTTCGAAAGGATATTCTCCGATAGGTGTTGGTTTGAATTTTATTTCATATGGGTGTCTTTCATATTTTGATTTCTGACAGTCTTCACAGGTATTGATATAATCACGTATATCAGTTATCATATTAGGCCAATAATATTTTCTAGAGAGGGCTAATTTCGTTTCATTAATTCCTCTATGTATGGTTTTTGTTTCATGATGATATTTTATTTTCTCTTGTTGTTCTTCTTTATTTATGATATCTTTAAGTAAAATATTACTTTGGATTAATTTAAATGCAGAATTTTTGAAGTAATTTTGAATAGTTGAAACTACAATTGTTTGTAATTCCTCTTGAATTAGTATGCCATATGTATGTTTTGGTTTTAAATAGTTTTTTATTGTATCTACCAAGTTTTGTTGGAAATTTTGGTAGGGTAAAACTATATTAAGTCTAGTTTTATCGAATATTTTCTGTATTGTTACTCGTGGTGTAATAGCATCTCGGCTACAACGAAGGAAAATCTGATTTTGGAATTTATTTAATTCTTGTTCTGAAATCGGTATTTCAAGAACTGGATTTTCTGCACTTGAGTGTTCAGTCTCTAAAGATTCTTCATCTTTTTTCTTTTTTGTAGGTGGACGAATTTGAATGTCCGAAATAATGTTTATTTTCTTTTTCTCTACTTTTGTTTCTTTTTCTGTTTCCTTCTTAATTAGTTCATTTATATCATCTAGATCATTTAGATCACTTTCTGAGAGTTGAGGAATTTCATAAGTTGGGTCAAATAATTCAGGGAAGTCGTCTTCAATTCTATGTTCTTGTGGGTCAATATTGACTGCAAGTGATTGGGTTTCAATAGGATTTATTTCTATTCGAGATAAAGCGTCTACTACTTTGTTTTGTTTTCCTTTTCGATATAGGATTTTATAATCGAATTCTTCTAGTCTAAGTCGCCATCTTACAAGTCTTGAACTTGGGTCTTTCAAGTTAAATAACCATTCAAGTGGTTTATGATCTGTTATCAGGGAAAACTTACGTCCGAATAAATAAGGTCTGAAGTATTTTGTAAAATTAACAATTGCTAAAAGTTCTTTTTCAATTGTTGAATAATTTTGTTCTGAACTATTTAAAGTTCGTGAAGCATAGGCGATAGGTCTGTCATTGCCTAGGGTTCCTTGTGAAAGGACAGCACCAATAGCTATATTTGAAGCATCTGTCGTTAATATAAATGGTTTTGAAAAATCGGGAAATTGCAAAATTGGTTCATTACTCAAAAGATCTTTGCATTTTTCAAAAGTTTTAATAAATTCGTCATTGTGTATAATTTTTTCTCCTTTTTTCAAACATTTAGTGAAAGGTTTGGTTATATCTGCAAAATTTTTTATAAATTTTCTGTAATATCCTAACATTCCTAGGAAAGATTTAATTTCCTTAGCTGTTGATGGTAAGGGAAAATTTTTTATTGCTTTTATTTTATTAGGATTTGGTTTTATTCCTTCCGGAGTTATTATATGTCCTAAAAATTCAACATTTTTTCTTAAAAATTCAGATTTGTCTAGCTGAATAGTGAGTTTAGCGTCACGTAATCTTTGAAAAACTTTATTTAGATTGCAAATATGTTCTTGAAGAGATGTAGAAAAAATTATAATGTCGTCAATGTATACAAGACAGATTTTATTTTGTAAATCGCGTAAAACATAATCCATTACTCTCTGGAATGTTGCTGGAGCATTTTTTAAACCAAAGGGCATACGAAGGTATTCGTAATGTCCATTTTCAACATTAAAAGCTGTTTTCTGAATTGAATTTGGATTCATTTCAATCTGATGAAATCCAGATGCTAAGTCTAAAGTTGAAAAATATTGACATTTGCCTAGCTTGTCAAGGATATCGTCAATGTTTGGTATGGGGTACCTATCATCAATAGTTTTTTCATTTACTTTTCTATAATCCACTACAATTCTCCATTTTCTTTTTCCTGAAGCGTCTAGTTTTTTGGGAACTATCCAAATTGGTGAGCTCCAAGGAGATATTGAAGGTCTAATAATTCCATCTTTTAACATTTTGTCAATTTGTTTTTGCACTTCTTGCTTATGACAATGTGGAAATCTATATGATTTTGTATGAATGGGAATTTCATCTGATGTTTTTATTTCATGTTTAATCACATTAGTGAATTCAAGCGTTTTATTTTCGTCATAGAAAATGTCACTATATTTATTACATAGCTTTAATATAGCGTCTCTTTCTTCTTTATTCATATGATCTGTTCGAATTTTTTTTGAAATTTTCTTTTGTTTACAGGGGCTTATATTTGGTAATAAGTCTTCTGCGTGATAAAATTCAAAGTTTTCTTCGTGTATTGGATTACAAGGAAAAGGTTCAAATAATGTTACTGCAATAGTTTTATTAGTATTATTATAGATTTCAAATCTTGCTCGATAGTTTTCAGCAAAAGTGATTGTTTCGGGAACATCTAAATTTGTAAATTGTAATTTTGGGATAAGAATTTCTCCTTGTTGAATTTCAACTGGGAATTTTTGTACAATACTCTCAAAAGCTGGTATTTCAAAAGTATATTGTGTTTCGTGGGGTTGTCTATAAAAGAATGGTATTTCAACATACTCTGATTGTAGTATTTGGTTTTTAAAATCAATTCTTAAATTGAGATGTTTTAATTCTTTCAATCCTAGTATACCGTCAAAGAATTCATGAAAAGGAAATAATAAAAATTCTATCATGTGGTTACTCTGAAATTCAGGAAAGGCTGGAATAAGTCCTTTATATGGAATTATTTTTTCTCCTAATGATGTTTTTAATTGAGAAGGTTCTTTAAAAATTCTTTCTGGGTAATATTTTTCTGCAATAGAGGGTCTCAGCATAGAAGTATGACATCCTGTGTCAATAAGTAATTTTATAGGTGGATTTTGTATTTTTATATACGGTAATCCGTTTACTACTGCTGAATGTAGCTCTATTATGTGATCTCGTTCATTTGAGGCAGATTGTAAAAATTTGTCTCATCATCTTGTTCTGTTGGTTCATCAACTTCATCAAAAGTTGTATTCAAATTTTCAAAGTCAAAGTCGTCTTGATCGGGTATATTATTTTCAAATTGCGAGCTAATTTGATGGTTTAACAATTGTTGTGTATTATATGAATATAACTGGGGTGTTATATCAGAATCTTGATTGTTTAATTCCTCGCTAATGAAATTTCTTCTCATATTAGGGTTATTTTTGAAAATGTTATTATTAGGTTTAATCATTGTTGGGTTTCTAGATGTAGTTGACATAGGTTCAACTGGTGTACTCATTTGTTTATTCTTTGGCTTCCAGACATTTTGTGGGGGGCCAAATACTTGTTTGTTAGTTAAAAATTTTTGATTTATAGCTTGAGGTTTAATTGCTATAGGTTGGCTTGGAAATTGATTCCTTACATGAGACTGTATCATGCCATTTTGATATTGTGGTTGAAATTGTGGTACATGATTCTGTATCATGCCATATTGTTGAGAATGTTGCGGTTGTACGCGTTGTTGAACAATTTGAGGTTGTTGGTAAAATTGTTGTTGTAAAGGTCTTTGGGACTTTTGAGGTTGTTGGTTTTGTAAAGTCATATTTTGTATTTGTCTGAAGTTTTCATCCTCGAGTACTAAATTCATAGCCTCTTCTAATGAATTTGGGTGTTGGACTAAGATTTTGTCTTGTAGTCGAATGTTTAAATTTCTCAAGAATACTTTTAATGATTGAGATTCATATTGTCTGATATGAATTTGTTTTGTTGGTTGATCCATATCAGGATCTAAATTTATTTTGAAAATAAGTTTACTGCGTAAGACTTGAATTCTTTTTCCAAAATCTAACATATGTTCATTTTTGTTAGGTATTAAAGTGAAAAGTTTTTGTTCTAAATTGTAGCTAGCCTTTTTATTAAAGCAATGCTGACGGCAGCTCTTCGTCGATAGGCACTATGGGTTCGTTTCAAAAAAATTTAATTATATCACTGGGCAGTACAAAATGGTTGTTGAATAAAGAGGGGGCGCCACAGCAACTTTTAATACATGTCAAAGAATACTTTATTGGGAAAGTTGTGCAACCTAATAATGACTATAAGATGTTATACCCAAGACTATTTTTTTTATAACCATAAGTTGTTGTCAAGCTGATGAGTGTTAGTCAATAAATAAATGAAACATTTGGTGAACAATACAAACGTTTAATGATTCATTCAACTTCAACGAAGGGTACAGAGTGACAGTTCTCAGCAATAAAACATATGATATATTAAAATGAGGAAGAAAGTGAAATACTATTGGAGACAATTCCGTATGAATAATTTATGATATCTGGAAGAATCCCCACGTAGGATACTTGTTGAAATAATATTTGTTTTTCAGTTGTCCCATAGTTGTTATGTACAATGTTTTGATGTTTTATAAATAGTGTCACAATAAAAATTTTTTACGACGTTTATTTTACTCAAACAGCATATTCAGCCCGAATCTACGCCTGTCCAATCTTGTAGTTTTCATCAGGTTATGGGCCCAGTCTGAAATAGTAGAATTGAGTAAAGGTATCAGTCGTACCGTATTATTTGGTAAAAGTTGTTACCAGTCGTACCGTATTATTTGGTAAAAGTTGTTACCAGTGGGAAATATGTCTGCGGGAAGTTCAATACCCTCAATTGAACGTTTGAAGGGCCGAGAGAACTACGACACCTGGAGATTTGCTGTTCAGTCCTACCTGGAGCATGAAGACCTGTGGCACTGTATTATCGCAACCGATCAGAGCACCGAAGAAAAGAAAAAGTTAGACATTAAAACCAAATCGAAAATCATACTGCTATTAGATCCAGTGAATTACGTTCATGTGCAAAATGCCAAGTCTGCCAAAGAGGCTTGGGATAATTTACAACGAGCATTTCAAGATTCCGGATTGACAAGACGGGTGACTTTACTGAGGCTGTTGATCACCACAAAATTGGAAGAGAGTGATTCCATAGAGGACTATGTCAATCAAATCGTATCTACAGCACACAAGTTGAGAGGTGTTGGAATGGATGTGAACGATGAATGGATTGGTACCCTTCTACTAGCTGGTTTGCCTGATGAATATCGACCAATGATAATGGGCATCGAGAATTCAGGTACTCCAATCAACTCAGATGCTATCAAAACTAAATTATTACAAGACGTGAAAGGAAAAGCAACGATTGGTGATAAAAATTCTGTGCTCTTTTATGGCCAAAAATCAAAAATGAAATTCACTCGTTCAGCTAAGGGTCCTCGATGTTACAATTGCAATCAGTATGGACATTTTTCTAAAAATTGCCCACAGAAGAAATTTGAAAGGAAATCTGAAGATAAGAAGGTCAATCTTCTCTGTTCTTACGTATCTATGCACGGATTTGACGAAAATGACTGGTTTGTGGATTCCGGAGCATCATCCCACATGACAATGAAACGAGACTGGCTGCAAAACCCCCGAAAATCGCATGATGAAGTCATTGTAGCAAATAATGAGAAAATGATGGTAGAAGAAATTGGTTCCGTTAATATACCAATATTAATTGATGATGAAACTGTCAATGCTTGCCTGAACGAAGTTTTGTATATTCCTTCCTTATGCGTCAATTTATTATCAGTAAATGAACTTGTTAGAAAAGGAAATTCAGTTCACTTTCACGCTGACAGCTGCCAGATTACTGATTCGGATAATAATGTATTGGCCACTGCTACAAGGATAGGAAACATGTTTAAATTGGATAAACCATACGGACACTCAGGCATGCCAGTGATGAATACACCAGTTTCCGTTCAAACTCCGAAATTGAGCTACGACATATGGCATAGGCGAATGGGACATGCAGGAAGCGATAGTTTGTATAAATTGAGAGGTGGTTATACTGATGGTGTAAATTTTCCGACGGAAATGGAAGAACCCTGTGAAATCTGTTTGAAAGGAAAGCAGACCAGACTCCCTTTCAAAAGTACCGGTACCAGAGCAAGTGACATACTAGAATTGATTCATTCTGATTTATGTGGTCCGATGCAAGTTCGATCAAAAGGTGGTGCTCGACTGTCTTTTCAATGTCCCATTCCACCGATCACAAAAAACACCTTTCGATATTCTTGTTAGAACTTTTTACATTCCAGTACAATCCAAGGTAAAAGCATTTTCATCTAGAGGTACAGTAAGTAGCATAAAATATATTCATGACAGGATCTTGCACCAATCATATGGAAAAATGGCTTTTGGCAGAATTATTTGAGTTGTAGGTCTATAAAATAGCTCAATGACTTGACTCTTCTAAAATTCTGAGTCGCCAAAAAAACGGATTCAACGTGCTCTTCCACACTCTATAGGTATAGTATTCCATTTTTTAAAATTGTTTCAAAAAATGTGTGCTGTTGACATATAAGCACTTTTCTATATAGTATACCAGATATTCATATTATCAAATATCAGAGCCAGACAAATTGACATTTTGTATGGTGACTTTTTTTGTACTCAAAATATTTCAGACATTCTCAAATTAAATGAACATACTCAGCTCACAGATCTCCTGGATTTCTGTGATTTAGATATTGGTATTCCAATTGAGGTCCTTTTTTTTCAAATGTTATTTTTTCTGGCAACAATTTTTTTTGTTAATGGTCAAGTTGTGAAGTTACACTGGACTATGCCTCTTTGTGAATATTTGTTTTTTTATCAACATAATATTTTCCAGAATGATTAACATAATGTGATTTATCAAATTCTGCACACTGTAGTATCGAAAATATCTAACTCACAGGTATGTTGTGTATCTGAATGTTCATTCAAGCTCTTGAATGTATATGCCGTTCCTATACATAGACTTTTCTGAAACTGTTTCATAAACATTCTGTAATTATTGAGGTGAATAAAAATCCATTCTTATCAGAAACACTAATTTAGCTAAAAGACACATCCCAATCTGTCTTTTTGATTAAATAAATGTTATTTGAATACCTGCAAATTATGCTTTAATCCGAGTCGAAGAACGAATTTTTGTTCTTTTAGGAAAAGTCTAAGATGTCTATTTCAAAAATTTTTTTTATTCATCAACAACAATCATTTTTTGTAACATATCAACCTAGATTTTCATTACAATTGTCAACAAAAAATACAGGGTGTAAATAAAATATAAGAAGTAAACCATAACAATAAATATTGGTCGAATGCGCCTTACCGAAGCAAGAACCTATATGACCACCCAAAGTAGAGAGATAGAGATTAAATAAATATATTTCTACTAATGAATTTTGTTGGTAATAGGTAACTACATTTCACTATATATCTTGTACAATTATGATTAGTATATTTCCATTCAGCCTCAGTAAAAAATGAGACGACTGAAATAACTTAGTTGTGCTGTTTATTTAAAGACTTCAAACAAAACTTCTAAGTCTCAGAACACCAAACAGATAACACTGGTCAACATTGTTTTTGTCACATAAACCTTGTGAAGTTTTTTGTTGGTGTCATAAATATATAATAATTTTTTCAATCACATCCAGTTTTTTGTGACAGCCATATATTCATTTCTGACCTTAATATACTTATATTTGTTTAAATGAAGTCATGTAGGCGGCTGCATAACTATTACATCAACTAACATACATTTTATGCTACATACATATGCTATTAAGCCACCAAAGGGTTCTAATAACCCGAAACGTCGCCTAGGGGAAGTATATATGCATTTTTTGATATATTTTTTTGTTTAATTTCCAAATTCATTAAAATACGATACGTACGTAACATGCTTATATCAAGTATAAGAATTTGAAACTTTCTTTTCCAGGGGACAGAAAACAAAAAAAAATCCAGGATGCAATAGGTATGTTAAACTTGTTAAAAAAAAACAAGTACGATCGAGGAATAACGACCTTTCATTTTTTCAGATTTTAAATTAATTTAATAATTTCAAGAATCCTTGCTCCTTATATAGAACAAATTTCTATTGAAGATCATTTGAAGATATTACTAGCAATTTGAACTATAGCAAAATATTCTCAATAAATTTTTTGTAATTTTTTTAATCGTATAATAGAAAAAAAATTTGAACCTGGAACAGCATGATTCAAACAGCTGGAATCTTTCAGAAAAAACGTATTGGAAATATCATGTGTCTTTGATAGATCTATAGTGCAGAAAAGGACAAATTATTCCTATCTTTTGAAGGGAATTCAATTTCCCGAATGAGAAGAAGGTATAATTTGCCTTATATTTGCTGAGATACACAAAATACCTTTTTAGGGCCACCAAATAATATAATCTATGATGATTTCGATCTCAATTTTTCAATATCTTATAATCTAAGATATTAATTTGCAATGTGACAATATTGCAAATATTTTAAACATCAATATTTGACAGCGTTCAATATTCTACTTTCTTGTTTTTATTCTTTAATCTCGAATGTGTATTTTATTAAAAAAAAACTTTTTTCCATCGTTTCCGCGGAAAATTTTCAATGTCAATACTCGTTTTATGGCGTTTTTAATCACCCTGAAAATTCAAAATCGGTTTGGACAATGCATTCTACACCTTTAACTACTCCTCTTTATGCATGCTTTGGCCCAGACAGACCAAATATGTGCAATTGAAGACAATTCATTACCTGACTACACTAGGGATGATGAAAAAGGAAAAATAGTACCCTCAAAATCTTTGCCTACTTTTAGCAAAAGAGCAAGTGCTCTGAAAAATGAAATATCTGGATTGCCTGCTTATGAATTTAGCTCAAATAAACAGAAGGCAGTAGAAAAACCAATAGAATGTCAATGTATAGGTACTCCAAGATCCTGAAACGCCAACCTCCACCACTAGATCAGCAAGCTCTGATGCTGGAATCAGTGAAAGAGATGAAAATATGCTTGTTAATGATACTGATGGAAAAATTATCCATACTGGAATTCAAAGTGGATGAGATATCCAAAGACTTGAAGGAATGTAAGTATTTAAACGATGATGACTAAACTACCACACTAGTTTTTAATTTGAACAATCTATCTAAAAAAAGGCATCAAGTACTATATGATTTCCTGTTTCAGGTAAAGAAAAAATCGTGGAAAAGTGCGCTGATATTTCTGAGCGTCTTGACAATCTTGACAGTATATTGAAGAAAACGGAGTCATCTTTGACTGTTACTGAGAATGAGTTGCACATATTCCCAATTGACATGGTATCTGCCTTAGAAAAATTGGAGAAAGAGCTGGAGAGTCCTATAAACAAAATGTTTTTACCTGACCAGATGTATTGGATCTGCAATGCCATATAAAACAGCTTGTTACAAGTTGGCAGGTATCATTTTCACAAAACTTTTTTTTTTTAAAGAACTTTATTCAAATAATTTCTGTTCACAATAAAAAAATACAAAATTAACAGAATATAGCAAGTCAATTATTTGAACGAGCAGGTTCCTAATCGGCAACTACAGTGCCGGTCCCGGATCACATTCACAACCACATAGGTACAATTACAACAGTAAGGAAAATACCCAGACGGCACAATCATATTGCATGAATATCCTATGCACATCCCAGTGGAATATTGGAATATGCCAGGAATATCCCATATCCCCCAAAACATATGATATGCATATTCCATGGATATTCAAAGTCACCATGAAACTTATTCCAGGAATATGTTTTGATATCCCAAGATATGTTCATGGCATATGCAACAGATATGTTTTCTTGCCCTTAAAATATATGCCAGGAATATATTTTTTGTACTGCATAGCATATATGCTTTTTTTGACCGGAATAGCAGAAAGAAAACACACATCAAGAATAAAAAAATATAGGTGAACAGAAAAATGTTTATTGAAAAAAACTCAAAAAACAGTTAAGTAAATAGGAACTCTAGATATATCACCAAGAACTTTGGACTCATCTTCTGAGACACAAGTATTCCCAACCATATTACTTAGTGAGTGATGATCATGCATCAATTCAGTAATGATTCTTTGGTTTGCTGGTAGAGTCAAGGACTGCATTATCACGGTATCAGAACTATTTACTGTTTCTTCAGCGCTCTGGTCATTCTTTGACGATTCAGAAATTTTCTGCTCTTCAGCAAAATTGTCTCGAAAAATCAACAATGTTTGGTCAGTCAATCTCTTCACTTTTCTCAAAAAACATTTCTTCATTGTGTTACAGGGCAAAACACAGACTGTAGGTGAATGAGTCCCTTTACTTCTTTTTGATCGGACAATATTTATTCTCAAACACTGTGAGGGGGTTGAAAGTGCTACGACACTGAACACACACACCTTTTCACCCAAACAAAGAATTTCACTTACTCAAAAATAACTATTAATACAACTATTCAGTCAGTCCTCTTGATTACTTCTCTTCGATAATATGAAAAACTTTATTAATTTTCTCACTGTGAAACTGAACTGATAACTGATAGCGGGAATGCTGATTTAGTTTCAGACTACACCGCTCCGAATGCTCCAGGGCTCCTAATTCTAATTTCACTATTGGTGGAATTTGACACTTGTCATTTTTCAACCAATGGTAAAGCTGAAATGAGAAGCCCCGGAGCAACACACAAAATGAATGCTGCGAATTTTTGATCAAAAACACTTATAGTTGACAAGATCACATGTCAATGTCATTTGTCAGAAAAACATGAATCTTCGGAACGACCAATCAGCTTTCGATTTCTCAAGCTGTGGCGTTCGGCGTAGATAATTGAATATCTCAATTGGTTGAAATTACACATCAAATGTCGTACTTGGAAAATCTAATCATGCTTCAACTTTAATATTTTGTCTACGAACCTTGAAATTCGTACTACAAGATTCTCTTGCTGATAGTTATGTCTCTGTCTCTCCCATGAAGTCAAGCATAGTGCCATTTCACTTTTTGCATGAAAGGTAGAATAGAATTATGTGGTACATGAAATACCACCCCAGTTGCCAGTTGAACTAGGAACAAGGATAAATGCGTATATGATAACAAAAGAAAAACTTCCGGTGTTACATTTTTAATTAACTAGTTTTTTATATTAGTTGAATATGCTACACAAATGCATTTTGAATATTCCCAGAATATTCGAATATCTACCTTTCTGCTCGATATGACATTTGAATATACCAGTAATATTCAATAAGAATATCTGATGGATATTCGTAAAAATATATTCCAGGAATATTTGTCATGGATATTGGATAAAACACATATTCATGGAATATTCCAGAAATATTGCAATATCTACTGGAAAATGGGATGTAGTAGGGATATTCCAGGAATATTGGGTGCCGTCTGGGTACATACTACTTAAACTATAAAATAAAATATACTATCACTTATCACATATTGATTTTCTTTGGTGTAAATATATCACATATTAATCATTCCAATGTACACATTTGATCTCCTTCTTGAATTTATTGTACGTTTGGAGAAATTTCACATAGTCTGGCAATCCGTTGAAAGTCTCAATACATTTACTCATAGGGCTGTTTAAACCTATATTCGTTCTGACAGAATTTAAATAATAACTATTTTGCATTCTAGTATTGTATAGATGTCTATCAGTCACTAAAACTAACTGTAAATTACTCTTGAAGTTGTTTCTGGTTACTTTGAAAAGGAATTTACTCTGTTCAATTCTCAGTATGTCCGATATCTTTGAAAAACCAGTTTGTGCATATAATATGTCAGTACTCGTTCTGAAGTTATAATTGAATAAAACTTTTACTATTTTGTTCTGGATTCTTTGTACTTTACCCATAAGTGTTATCCCACATGTGCCCCAGACCGGAATTAAGTAACTAAGAATTGATAAGAAGAATGCATTATAAATTTGTTTTGCTGTGGATTTGAACAAATAATCTCTACAGTGATAAATTGCACCAATTTTCGATACCAATTTTCTTTCAATATATTCTATATGTTTGCTCCAATTCAGGTGTTCGTCAATGATTAAACCCAAATATTTTGTATTTTCCACTCTATTGATGATATCTTGACCTAATTTTATTTGTAAAGCCAGTTCACTCATATTTCTTTGTTTGAAAAGCATGTAGGTAGTTTTATTTACATTGATCTGGAGTTTATTTTTTTCTAACCATCCCTGATATCTGCACAAATCACTGTTCACCTTTCTTTCCAATTCCGTTAGATCTCTCGATACATAAACTAATATTGTGTCATCTGCAAATGTATAATATTTCCCAATCAGATTCGCCCTCTCAAGACTCCTTACTAGCAATGTATATAAAAAAGGACCTAAAACAGAGCCCTGAGGAACTCCACAATTTGAATAACTGACATCACTAAAATGACCATTCACACAAACATACTGCTCTCTATTTGAAAGGTATGTTGAGAGTAATGTTAAAAGGTTTCCTCTAATTCCCATTCCTTCCAATTTCTTCAACAATATTTTGTGGTCCACAACATCAAAGGCCTTCCGCAAGTCTACAAATACCGTCAGTACATACATTTTTTTATCAAGTTCCCCCGAGATGTAGCTCACAAAATCAATTGTTGTACTGAGAGTACTACTATTTTCTTGAAAGCCGTATTGATAGTCATCAAATCCAATTTCTTCACTTATAAAGTTAATCATCCGTTTTTTTATAATCATCTTACTAAATACTCATGGACAGGTATGAGTAGGAGTCTGGAGAAAAACACATTCAACAGGATGACTAAGATTTTCAATTTATAATTAAATTAATTTATGATGTAATGTTCAAATCTGACTATTCCTTCACATACCCAGGAAGGGATAGTTTCTTTCGTGATTGTATACTAAAACACAGTTACACACACCTCAAGTTAAATCAAAAAGATAAGACTGATAGAAAACAAAGAAAAATCACAAGGTATTGAAGAAAGTACCAATTCTATGGATGAAATTAACCAAGTAGCATATGATGGGGTTTTTACTGTGGGGAAGAATAAGGAGCTTTTAGGAGGATGACCTACATTAATAATTTCTTGATTTTACTGATAGTAGTTATTATTTGATTTCTTAGTCAACATTTAGTCAGGTGAATTTTTGTATTAGTGTATAGGTCTATAAGAATTAAATAAGGTAGTTGTTAGTGTGGAATATTTTTTTGCTAACATTCATTTTCTGCTACAGTTCATATGAACTGTGGTTATAGAGAGGACTAGGTTTCAATAAAAAAATTAACAAACATAAAAACGTCTTTTTTATTTATAAAAATATATTCCTCAGGTGGGTAATGGGTAGATACACAATTTCTCAATGTAATTTCAAAGTCAAGGCAGAAGTAACAAAAGAGCTACTCACAAGTCAACAATTTTTATTCATTAAATATATGAAAAGTATGAACAAGTGGTAATTGAAACTTCGTCTCCTCTGATTTTCAAACTTGTTTTATCACTACGGTCACATAGAAACATATTGTAAGCGTCTAAGTTGATTTCACCATCAGGAATGTCACAATCTAGACAACTTTCTATCAGGATGATTATATCATAGATATATAAGCTTCTGCTTTGAATAACTCCTCAAGTTTAGTTTCCAAACCTCCAATATTGTAACCATAAATCTAGAGTGGGGTGTACTCCTGTTTTCCTGTTTACCATTTTTCTTTACTTTTCTCGGTTGACCATTGTATTAGATTAGGTTCACCATTTAAGATTTTTGTTTTCAGTCCATCCTTCATCCTCTTGAAGTGTTCAATATGCATCTTTGTTCTGTCAGTGCTTATCTGGTAAGGTGCTTATTTGAGTTTGTTCGAAAGTCTCAATGCTTGTTTTTTTCTCTAAGACATCAAATGTGACGTTTGTGGAACATGTTTTGGCACTGGATCTATTGAAACCCATAATGTGATTCTTGCAATATTCTCGTCATTTATCTTGACTGAGAGTAAATTGAGAATCTCCTTGTTTTTGTATAGATCAAATTTATATGTATCTTCTGGATTAACTGATAAGGATTCTTCTAAACTATACATCATTCAGTTTTTTATCCTGCTATTGAGCTGTCCTATTTCTTGTAGGATAAACTGTGTTCACTATACCTTGATTTTGTTGTTGCTTGTTCAGCTCTTCTTTAACCTCGTTTAACTAGCTTCGAATAATTACTACTTCATGTTGTAAGTCTTCATTGATTTTCAATTGTTGATCATGTGTCTATTCGTTATTATTTTCCATGTGTTCCAGTTTTTTTCATGATATTTCCTAGTTCTGTCAAAACATCTTCGGTGTGAATCTGGACGGTCGTTGGGATATTAGTCACATCCAACTCGCTCATCACTTTAACACTAGTTGCAATTTCATATTTCAATTCATCTTTATACAATTTGATATCTTCATGAATTAAGCCCACACAAGCAATGTGAAACCATATTGTACAGATATTACATCTAATACCACAAGTTTTTTGCAGCGATTTAATGCACACCTCACACTTGTCGTCCCTTATATCTTCTTATTGAAAACAAGTCTTACGATGTTTCCATTGCCAGCATCTACAGTTGTCTTTTGATGACAATTGATGATTATTATCAAATATTACGATTTTCAATTATTTGCCAAGTTTGCAATTTTCTGTTTCCGTAAATTCCAGTTGGTATATTTCTCGTTTAGATTGTTTTTACTGAGTATACACTCCATTGTTAACTTTTATAGTCCAGGTCCAGATGTATTTAGGTGTTACTACATGTTTTTGTTGAAATACGGAGTCTTTCTCTATATTACTTGGACCTGAAAAAAAAATACTTATAGAAACCAAACTAAAACTTGAAACAGGATACATATGGAATCTTAGGTCATCATAATAGTTCATATACCTAATTTAGCGACTCTGGAGTGAAAGTAAACAATTGTTTGCATCAGGAGCAAAGAATCGTCAAGGTGATAATTCTGGCAATATCAGTTTTTCCTCGCACAGATTCATGTAGAGAAGTAGGTAATCACCAGCCCTTCAATCTTTCTAACACTTGATTTAACATCGCCGTCTTATTTTAGTGCATAAACTTTTTCAACAATTATGAATAATAACAATGAATCAAACAGACACATAACAGTGCAGTGCCCACTTGACTGGCAACACTGCAACAGTGTCATGTCAATATAGGAATCAGGGTAGGCAACATTTTTTTGAATATTGAAGAATACAAAATATAAAAATTAGCTACAATAGGTGAAAAATAATGTTATTATTCAATTTTTCAAATATATTTAAGATCATAGATCTCTCCTGGATTCCTAAATGACAGCGGATATCCCATTACCATATATTTTTATTAATATTGTAAGCAAGCCCTTGTACTATTAGATTATGATAGAGTACGTTCTGATACTTTACGATTATGACGCAATACGTTTTGATTTTTTACGATTATGATAAAGTACGTTTCTGATTTTGTACCATTATGATGAGTTACGAATTCTATGAAGTACGGTTATGATATTTTGATGTTCTGATATTGTAGCGATATGATAAGGTACGATATGACGAAATACGTTCTGAATATGTCCATTATGATACATTACGTTATGAAAGTGTAGCGTTCTGTTACTGTACGTTTCTATTTTGTACTATATGATAAATTACGATTTCTATTATGTAGCGTTATGATAGCGTAAATTTCTTCGTTTTACGATTTCTATTTTGTACATTATGACGAAATAGGTGACCCCCCATTATCGGTGGAAGAAGTCAGAAGATTCTTAGGCATGGTGACATATTACGCCAGATTAATTCCCAATGCCTCAACCAAAACTGCTCCTTTACGTCAATTGCTGAAAACTAACATAAAATTCAAATGGTCAGCAAAATGCAAAGACGTTTTCATCAAGCTCAAACAGGAAATAGCCAGTGACCAGGTACTCATGCCATTCAATCCATCATTACCAGTGCAGCTAGCATGCGATGCGAGTCCCTATGGAGTAGCAGGGGTTTTATCACACATTGTTGATGGTATTGAGCGACCCATAGCCTTCGCATCGAGATCTTTGACTCCAGCAGAACGAGGATACTCGCAATTGGATCGTGAGGCCTTAGCAATTATTTTTTCTGTAGATCATTTTTACCAATATTTATTTGCACGACCTTTCACCCTGATCACAGATAATCAACCATTAGTTCGAATTTTTCATCAACATGCAAAAATTCCAAGAATGACTTCAGCTCGACTTCAGCGATACGCAACATTTCTATCTGGATTCAATTATACAGTTTCATTCAGAAAGGGGAAAGATAATTCAAATGTAGACTGCCTTTCAAGAGCACCCGTTCAAGCAAAACTTCGAATGGATACGGTTATCAATAATGAGGTTCATCATTTGTGTGAATCCTACATCTTTCAAATATCATCACCAGAACTGACACACGAAAAGTTGAGGAAGGAGACACAAACTGATGAAACACTCTCATCCATCTTGACAGATCTCAAAGAAAATCCAAACTGCAGAGCTGAATTCACAATCGATTGCGACGTTTTATTCAAAGGTCAAAGAGTGGTCATACCTGCATCATTACAACCAGCAGTTTTAAAAGAACTCCATAAAACACATATTGGAATGACTAAAATGAAGCAACTAGCAAGACGTTATGTATATTGGAAATCTATCGACAAAGACATAGATCGTATGGTAAGAAGTTGTTCTTCATGTGCATCTGTTCAACCAAATTGTTCGAAAGCACCATTACATCCTTGGATGGAACCAGCAAATAATTGGCAGCGTATCCACATCGATTATGCAGGACCATATCAGGGATATCACTTTCTTGTAGTAATCGACGCTAAATCTAAATGGGCTGAGATCATCCCTTGTAAATCAGCTCCAAACTCTTCGCACACAGTTGAGATGCTACAAGAAATATTTGCACGAAATGGATTTCCTGATGTCATCGTTTCTGACAATGCCACTATATTCACAAGTGAAGTGTTCAAAGTTTTCTGTCAAGCAGCAGGGATTTTTCAGAAATTCATTGCCCCAGGGCATCCAGCTACGAATGGTTTAGCCGAACGCTACGTTCAAATCCTCAAGCATAGACTTGCTGCTATGGCTAATGAACCTTATTCAATGCTCCAGAAAGTTCGTGAAATACTATTTCGCTACCGTGCCACACCGTTGGCAAATGAAAAAACACCATCTGAACTTTTCCTAAATCGGACAGATTCGTATTACGCTTGACGCACTGAAACCTATTCATCATGAAAAGTCACCACCTTCCAAGAAAAAGGTTCGTCAATTTAGTGTGGGAGAAAGGGCCCAGGTCAGATATTATTCCAATAATAAAGAAATATGGAAGCCAGCAACAATCCTCAATAAGTTTGGTCATCTTCATTATGAAGTCAAACTTGATAATGGATATGTATTCAAGAGACATATTGATCAGATGCGTTCTACTAACATTCCGGAGAAGAAGTCAGTTACCTTCGCTCCTGAAGTTGAGGAAATTGATAGAAAACAAGCAGATTCAGGATCTTCCATTCTATCAGATTTGGTAACAATTCCATCTCAAAACCAAGCAATTATTGAGCCTGACAATGTCCAAAATGAGTCGAATGAACCAGAGCAAATTCTACGTGAGGTACAAGATCAACCACTCCAACCAGTACCGACAGGTTCTCGCAGATCAGGCCGTCCTACGAAGCGTCCTTCCCATTTGAAGAATTATGTTGTTAGATGGACGTAAACCAATAAGCATGGGAGATTGTAGTGTTTTATAGTCGTGTATATTTTTCATACACTCTATATGTTTATTGTTCATAAGAAAACAAGTGACTCAATACTTGTCAATCAATCTTGAAATAAAAAAGTTATAAAAACTTCACACATTCAAGAGCTTTATTCAATATATAATTATTCAATTATATCACGCGAACACAACAATTTTCAATAAATTTAACTATGCTGGGAGCTTTAGCATCACGAAGTGGACACAACAGGGTGTATTTTGAAAACCAGTCCGCAACTACCAGTAAATAAGTGAAACCGCGGGGAGATCTGGGAAAAGGTCCCATAAGATCAACTGCTAAAATTTGAAACGGAAATTTGACTTGCTTTTCACAGCCCATTAAATCCATACGTGGAATGTTAGAAAATTTCTGTGATTGACAAATTTTACAAGAACGAACAAACCTTTTTACATCGTATAACATCTTTGGCCAATAGTAATTTTGTTGAATTCGAGCGAGAGTTTTATAGATACCGAAATGTGAACAAGTTGGTGGGTCATGGGAATCTCGTATTACTTCAGAACGTTGTACTTTTGGAACTAGTGCCTTCCACTCCTTTACATTAGATTCAAATGGGATCTTAGATGGAATATATTTATATAAGAGATTATCTATAACCTTCCATTGGGGAAAGGAATCAGGATCAGTTAAAACCTTGTTTCTGAGTGAAATATACCAAGCATCCAGTTTATCAGGTGCTATATCAACTAAATTTACTTCAGGAACATCATTAGGAGAATCTACAGGAGGAATACGTGAGAGGAAATCAGGAACCACATTAGATGAACCCTTACGATGTATTATTTCGAAGGTGTGTTGTCGCAGTTTGACAGCCCATCTAGCAAGTCTGCCACAAGGATCTTTCAAATTATTTATCCACAGAAGGCTGCTATGATCTGTAAAAACTTTAAAAACAGTACCTTCAATATAAGGACGAAATTTATCAATAAGAAATATCAGACTGAGTAGTTCTCTTTCTGTCACGGTATAATTTCGCTCAGCACGAGATAATGATCGAGAAGCGTAAGCAATAACTCTCTCATGTCCATCTAATTCCTGTGTCAGGACACCACCAATGCCATAGTCGCTTGCATCACATTGAATAATGAACGGTTCGTTAAAATTGGGTGAAGTTAAAATAGGGGAAGAAACAAGCGCACTCTTAACACGAATGAAGGCGTCTTCAGCCTCAGCAGACCAGGTGATTGGTTGCCCTTTCTTTTTGCCTTTTAGAAGTTCTGAAATAGGAGCCATTAAAGTCGAAAAATTTGCTATAAATCTCCTGTACCAGGAGCACATGCCAATAAATCTTTTGATTTCTGTACTGGTAGTAGGACGTGGATAATTAAGCATTACCGCGACCTTATCTGGGTCAGTGCGAATACCTTGCCTATCAATAACATAGCCCAAATACTTCAACGAAGTCTTAAAAAATTCACATTTTTTGGGATTTATAGTTAAATTTGCGTCTTTAAGGATATTTTTAACTTCCTTCAGAAGAGACAAGTGCTCAGAGAATGTTTTTGAAGTGATGATAATATCGTCAAGATAAGCGAATATGTTTGGTTCATATTTGGCACCAAATAAAGCGTCACAAAGCCTCTGCTGAGTCTGCGCACTATTAGATAATCCAAATGGAGTTACTGTAAATTGAAAGGAACCACGTCCTGGAACAGTGAAAGAAGTTTTTTCTTTGGATGATTCGTCAAGCGGAATTTGCCAGAACGCCTTTCTAAGGTCAATGCTCGAAATATACCTTGCATCTCTAAGCTGATTCAAAATTCTATCAATCCGCGGAAGTGGATAGCTGTCATGTTTCGTTATCTCATTCAGCTTTCTTCCATCGAAACAAAATCTATATTCCCCTGAGGATTTTTTAACCAAAAGTACCGGACTATTGAAAGGGCTTCGAGAAGGTTCAACTACTTTAAGCTTGATCATATCATCTAGTTCAGCATTTAATATTTTTAACATATATGGAGACATTAAATATTGTTTTACTCGAAAAGGTTTGGCATCACCTATGTCAATTGTTAACTTTATTTTATCAGTACGCCCCAGACGAAGTTCACTGCTTACTTCATTAAATGATTCAACCACTTTTTGAGCTTGAGTTCTTTCACATGGAGTTAGTTCTGAGAGATCAGACAAATCAAAATGTTGAGTTTCAACAGGGTCAGTAGTAGAAACAACTTGTACCGAATTATTTGTAACTGCACTATGAACCTTCCAACTTCTATCCTTGAAATCTATTTTGATCTTAAACTGATTACAGAAATCACTACCCAAAATAAATGCATGAGGAAGTGATGGGACAACCACAGTAGGGACAACCTGTATAATATTATCTACACCAACAGGTAAATCTACCATTCCTTCAACTGATCGTCCAGTACCATCAACCGTTGTTACATATTTCATAGCAGACACGTTAGTATTGAGATTATGTCTCTTTAAAAAATTCAAGGATTTCTGACCACAAACTGAGACATTTGCACCACTGTCTAATAAGCAGATAACATTTTGATCGAAAATTTTCACAGAAATATATGGTCTATTATCATAAGGTTTTTGAATGAATAATGGTGACACATTATTATTATTGAGTGATGATTTATAAAAATTTCTTACATAAAATTTCCAAGTATTCCAATCATCAATATCAAAGAAATTTGAAAATTGGTGTAACAAATAACTGTTTTTGGCTCTATAAGATTGCGGAGGAGAACGCGAGCCCAACTGATTTACCTCCTGTCTTAGTTTCCCTGACACTGTTTACAATCCTTGGAAATCACGTCAGGACAACCACACTTGAAACAAAATCTTTCAACTATACCATCAGTAGCCCTACAATTTCTGAAAGTATGATTTGGTTGTAAGCAACGCCAACATAAAACTTGACTTGAACTAGAATTGGTAACATTAACTTGTTTAGAAGTAGACTGATTTAGATTAGAATATTTCTTATTTTGGAAACTTTTTCGTCGAGATTTACTATTTCTTCCAACATTTCTATCTTTATGAGGTCGGGTGTCTGAAAAATGATCAAGATCCTGATCGATTAAACAATGTGTGGATCTAAAATTTTGGGAACCAGAAGCTAAACTGAGAATATCAGCTTCCTCCAACTTTTTACATAAATTACTCAATGTTTCTAAACTATCTATCTCACTTAGGGCAAGACGTTTCCTATATTCTGATTGGAGACCCAATTTTATGAACTTTATTTTAGTTGGTTCCGCTGCACCTCGGCTAAGTCTACTGAATAATGTTTCCATACATGCAATGAAAATGACCACAGGTTCATTCCTGCCTTGCTTCCTAGTTTTAATTTGGTCCCAAATCTCATCATCATAATCAGATACCAGAAAATCCTTTTTCAATTTGGTAACTAAACTATCCCAATCATTAACAAGAGAACGAATTTGTCTGAACCAAAATGTAGCTTTGTTAGTGAATAAGTCACTGGCTGAATCAAAAAGTTCAATCTTACTAATATGTCTAGCCTGTGCCAATTCTTCTACCCTTTCAATAAATGATAACAAATTTTTTGGTTCACCATCAAACTGAGTATTCAATTTATACACTGGAAATGATTTAGGTGTACTCAAATTAGTTCTGTTTGCAGGGAATGAGACATTGGTAATATTAGGACCTGGTTGAAATATGGTAGAGTTAACTAGAGGCTGTTCTTCTTCTTGAACATTTTCATTTAGTTCTGCTTCTAATTTCAAAGCTGTAGCATAAGCTTCATTTTTGAAATTTAAAACTGTGGAATGATTTGGGTCCTGAGCGTCCAATTTAATTCTCTGAATTCTCATACATATGTGATTCAAACGAGAAGTAGCTCTTTTATAAACAGAATCAGAAGTAGGCCCTTCGAAACCTTCTATAAGTAACTTAATTGAATCTAAGGTAGCTTGAATTTCACTTTCCTCTCCAGCAAAATTATAGTTAGGGTCAACTAGAGCATGAACACCAGTACCAGTTTGTTTTTCTTTAGCTAAAAGTCTACTAAGAATTTTTCTTTTATCGTCTTGATTACGGTCTGACACTACACCTCTGATTCTCAATTCATAATTTGTCTCAGCTTGAAGCAAATGATTGGGTTTGAATGATATATCCATAATGAATCAGTTTAAGAACAAAATATCTCCCAAATCAAGAAAATTTTGCAGCAGTCCAAAAAATATGATAAAAAACACCAAATATCATCACCACCAAGCCCAAAATTTCCGAGAAATGTTCAGTTATTTATTGACCTAGACACTCTCAATTACTTGTGTACTGACAACGATATATTTAGTTTTAACTTGAGCCCCACGTTGGGCGCCAATTTGTAGCTAGCCTTTTTATTAAAGCAATGCTGACGGCAGCTCTTCGTCGATAGGCACTATGGGTTCGTTTAAAAAAATTTAATTATATCACTGGGCAGTACAAAATGGTTGTTGAATAAAGAAGGGGCGCCACAGCAACTTTTAATACATGTCAAAGAATACTTTATTGGGAAAGTTGTGCAACCTAATAATGACTATAAGATGTTATACCCAAGACTATTTTTTTTATAACCATAAGTTGTTGTCAAGCTGATGAGTGTTAGTCAATAAATAAATGAAACATTTGGTGAACAATACAAACGTTTAATGATTCATTCAACTTCAACGAAGGGTACAGAGTGACAGTTCTCAGCAATAAAACATATGATATATTAAAATGAGGAAGAAAGTGAAATACTATTGGAGACAATTCCGTATGAATAATTTATGATATCTGGAAGAATCCTCACGTAGGATACTATTTTAGCAAGGTTTATGATGCCAACGCATAGTACTATGTGGTGGTTTACATATAATAGAAATATAGAACCCTTATCCGATTGTGTCAATACTGAATAAGCATATAAGTTAAGATTTAAACAGTATGATTGGATACTCATATGTTAAACATTGTTTAACTGGTTATATCGAACTTGAATAAGCATATAATTTAAAATTCAAACAGTAGGATACTAAAATGTGAAACCTGTTTCCTCCTTTCAATATAAAGATGGGATGCTGCTCAGAGCTGGGCCCTCCGGAAGTGGAATGATGATGATGGGATGAAGTCTAATGCCCCCATTGTTGAAGGGTTCGTCCAATCAGACAGCATTCACCAGATTAGTGGGACGAATACTCCAAACTAGGAACATCTTCTTCTTGGGGAAGGTTGGGCCCTGACGGGGCGATGACATTCTTCGTGCCAAAGTCTGAGTGGTAACCAGACAACTCTAAAACCGCCACAGGTTCCAGGAAGAAATTCCTCTGACAATACCAAAACCGCTGCAGGTTCCAGGAAGAAAATCCTCTGGGTACAACCCTATAAACGTTTCTAGATGAATAACTGCCCTATTTGTCGTCAACGTGAAAAGAAAAGATGAAAAAAACTCACCTTCAGTGAAGGGTTTTATCCAAAGAAATCCTTTGGTGTGGTACCAAAACTCTCAAAAAACAGAAACGATAGGCTATCATCGAAAGCCAGGGCATCATACCTTGGGATGAATTGAGTGGAACAAGAAAATTCACTAGGATCACTTAAAAAATCCAGGATTCATCAGCCGAACAAAACCAGGAACACCTGTCGACTTGAGACCTGTTCGTTCTCCTTGTACCACTGAATTGACTCCGGAAATCGGAAACCAAATCCTACCTTGCTCTTTGAAAAATCTCGTACCAACCTTTAGGCGTTTCAGTATTTTTCTGTTTCACGCGGAATTGACCAATAGGAACAGCTTAATTGATTCTTATTCTGGTCAGAAACCACAAATTCTATGTTGGCTACACTGAGACCTCGAAAAATTAAAGTTAACAACTGACACTTGACAGGACGTGAAAATCAGACAATTGACAATTTATTGAAAGATGCAAAAATAACCAAAACATCAAGTTTATAACCCCATTAATTTCAAAAATAAAAACAAAGGGCAATAATTAGAAATCACTCCTCATGATAACTTCTCTATAACCAGACCACAAACATAGGCACCTAACTAAAGCTTAGTTGAGAAACTTTGAATTCTAAGGTGGGTAAAACATTGTTTTTGGTAATTTTATTTACCTTCTTCATTTTTAGATTGCTCTTGTAAAGAGCTACAGTAACAGGAATTCAAGCTATAACACTAGATCAATTAGAAGGACCATGACTACAAAAACAAGTTGAAAACAGATGTAGGAATTATTACTCTGGCATTAAACATGCATCACAGTATTTCCACTCTTCTGCGGTGAAATAATCATTTATGAATTTGTTTTGTGAATGAAGATGTTGATAAGGTTTTAATAAAAGAGGTTATACAACCAAGCACACTGAAAGGTATGTTGTGTAATATACTATAAGTGACTGTTTATAGAAAAAATCCCTGAAGGAAGATCACATACCGAGTGGGTCTAATATTGTCCTAAAACTCTGCCAAAAAAACTAAAAAAATTACAGTAGCGAGAATTTACATGCTACAAAATTATCAAGGCTTAATCTGTCACCAAAAGTGTTTCTCAATTCATTTTTTATCAATAGCCACGTATTTAATTCTGTTCGTGAGCTGATCAATAGTTGTGCTCGATCTTTTAATTTGCTCAAAATTATGCTTACAATACATTGGTTGAGAATTTGATCATTACCATGATATCTAGTATGGAATTTGTCAACGGCATTTATAAAAATTTCAAGATTTTCAGAGGATCCATCAAAAGTAGGAATGGTATCTGAATAAATTTTGAACAATGTATAATTAATTTCTTGGGCCATGTTTGAAACGTTTAATGATGAAAAAGATTCAATCAAATTGTCAATATCGGTCATAAAATAAATAGGGATTATATATTTTCTAAATCTACTTGGTTTTTTCTTAAATCTACTTGTAAAATCACTCAAGAATTCACTTTGAAACTTGGTATTTTACTCTACTCTACTTTGGTTTGTTTGTACTTGTTTGTTTCTGTTTTTGTTGATCTGTATCACACAAAAACTTTGGTTTGAGTGATCTGTATCACTCTGTTTCTTTCTGTTCGTTTTTCCTTAACCTAAGCTCCTTTGAAATGTTTATGGTAAACAAGTTCAGGAAGTACAAAGAGGATACTCGACTCACCGTGATGGTACGACGTAGCAGCTCTAGGGGACTTCGGATGATCAGCTTGTATTCACCAAAGGTCGCCAACTCCTTCTTGTTTCTTCGAATAGCGGACTAACAGCTGGGCTGACGTGTATTCTCGTTGAAGGGACACTTCCACTATCCTACCGACTGCGCCAATTAAAGTTGCTGGGCAACGATTTGGTTTTTAAAAAATTTCGTTTATTTTTAAAATGAATACAATTGCTCGGTAGCTGTGCTGGATCAAACGTAAAAATCGAACAATGATGCGTTCTCGCGTTTATATATGGAATATAATGCAAACTCAGCGTCTACGAGCATTGGTAAACACTTGGATTATAACAATGGGTATATTCATTAGGAATATATGACTCCTGTGAGAATATTTTAGAAAAATCGTCAGGATAAGTCAATTTTTTATCGACTAGATTTACCTAGGTAGGCAACAATATGTAAATAGCATGGGATCCTGGTAAAAAATAGGAGGTGAAACGAAAAATATATCATTTACGTCAAAAATATCAAATGAAAATATTTTCAGCATTTATTGCGTTGAGAGCTAATATCAGATTTATTTGAATTATCGAACCTAAAGGTAAATGACTCCTAGGTCCAAACTAGTACTATACTTCTACCTATATACAATGTTCTACAGATGTTGATACTTCATACTTTGATGACCTTTATGGAAATAATTGAAAAATAAAGAAAAACAAAATGTATGGTGTTGGGATCAAGGTGGCACCGTTATAAATTAGCTGAATTGAATGGTAATTTTTATATTAACGGCGCAGAAATAGACTCATCTCTGTACAATTAAATATTTGGGTGTTATTCTGGACCCACAGCTTACCTTTTTTTCACGTATTGATCATGCTTATGAACGAAGAAATCATACTTTTACCGCATTTCACATATTCACGAACCCGTACATATATCCAAGGACATGAAATGGATATCCATTTGACATCTACGAGTGGATATTTCTGGATGGACCCACTATCGGGCATATTTCAGGAATGGACATTACCGGATATCTATCAGTGGACCTTTGTCTAAAATAGATATTGAAAAAGAGTAGGATAACTTTCCTTTGACATGTTTGTGTTCATTTGTGGTCTCGGTAGTGTAGTGGTTAGCATATCTGCCTATCAAGCGGAAGGCCGGGGTTCGAATCCTCGCCGGGCCACCGTGCTGGGTAATCGCACGTTAAAAGGTAAGGCCTTGTTGATCCATTGCTCGCACAAGTTTCGACTTCTGAGGGTTGACGTTCGTCAGCTGGTTAACGAAAACGAACAATTTTAGAACAATTTCTTTTCGAACAATTCAAAATTTCCGCTTTTGAATTAAGAATTTGAAGTTGTAGAAGAAGAGATTGCTACGCAACGCCTTATTAAACGGAACAGACATCCCGGTTGAGAATTGTCATCTCTTGAGTGAAAATGTATTTGTATACGTTTCAAATGCTTTGAATTTCTCGTATCACTCGAAGTTGTTCAAGGATTTCATTGTGTTTCTGAAGGAGATTTTTTTCTGCGGAAGACGACTTGAAATTAATATTTCAGATCTATCTGTGAACCAGTGAAGGGTTCACTGGTTCTGAAGGGGATTTGGAATTGAATTTAATGTTAAAAATTATGACATTCCTCACGAAGTGAGAAATGCAAACACGAGCCACTAGCGAGCGGATTAGGGAGTTGGAAAAAGAAAACGCTTTGCTGAAAGACAAAGTAGAAAAGTTGGAGCGTCAACAAAAATCCAACAATATTATCATTTTTTGATTGAATAAGAAACGTCACGAAATTTCGTTTGATTATCTTCGTGAAGAGTTTCAAACCCAATTAGGCGTTGAGTTCGAACTGAGCCAAATTGAAGACATTATCTGCTTGGGATCTGCGAAAAACTGTCCCGTAAAGTTCGAATTCACTTCCAGCTTCACAAAGAAACTTCTACTTTCTAACTGCAGTAAACTAAAAGGAACAAGTATATCAGTAACTCATGATCTCACCACAAAACAAAGGGAAGAACTTGCAGTCTTAAAAAGACATCTCAGCCGACACAGGCGCAATTCAAAGAAAAAACATCCTACATCAAAGGAAATAAGCTGGTTGTCGATGGTACATACTATTCAATTGACCAACTACTTGCATTTGAGCAAAGTGAAGAAACGTATGAAGGCATTCGACCCAGAAGCACTCCTACAACTCAAACACAACAACTTATTGGAGTGAACTTTGAGCTGGAAACTGAAAAACTACTCCAGAAAGCTCTTAAAGCTCCCACAACCCCCAAAGCAAGAATATTAAAGTTAAGGATAAATTTGTAGACTTGAACGTCAGAAAGATAAAGACAAGATCTAATTCTGAGAAAAGAAAATAACTTTCAAAATAGGGACTTAAATTTTTAGACATTTCTTAGAAAATATATATATATATATATATATATATATATATATATATATATATATATATATATATATATATATATATATTTTTTTAATCTGTTTCATTACTTGTAAAATTTTATACCTATACACTCATTTACATTTAAATATACAATTTTTCTGTACCTATATAGATGGGCAGTTTCATCAACTTCGTTCACCTCAATGTAAGATCTGTATTCACTGGGTTCAATTCTCGTAAAGAGTTTTCAAAGAAGGAAAATACTAAATAAATACCATAAATTATAAGGTAGTGTTTTACAAAATCAGTAACCTACTTGAGCAACTCTGGATTTCCGTTGATTATTCTGGAGAACACTTATTTTTTGGTATTCTTTATCGTCCACCAAAATCTAATATTTTACTTTGTCTAGGCGAATTGGAGAAAACTGTGTCCAATCTCTTACCAGAGAGCGATTTTTTTCTAATAGCAGGCGATCTGAACATCAATCTTCTTTCACTCGACAAACGTTCTGAACTAGTCTCTCAATTGATCTATTGATTGTTTCTCTTCCCGAAAAAATAACCAATATAAATGTCTCAGATATTCAGGGAATCTCAGATCACATGGCGATATCATGTACTGTAGAAGTTCCTAAAAATAACAACAACAAAACTATGTGGCTTTCTTATCGTGACTTTTCCAATGTCAATTCTGAGTATTTCTCAACCGAATTGAGACATATTGACTGGGACCAAATTTATACTTTAGATACAGTTGATGATATGGTTCTCACACTTAATAGTAACCTTACTGCTCTCTTTGATCATCATGCCCCTATCCGAACCATCAGAGTCACGAAACCTCCTGCACCTTGGCTCACATATAATATTCGCCAGATGATTTTATTGAGAGACAGAGCATTTAAGAAATACAAACACACTAATAGCACCACGGCATGGAATAGCTATAAGGAGCTAAGAAATTAACGAGAGCAGCAATTCGCAGAGAAAAAAGAGCTTACCTTCAATTTGCACTCCTGAAAAAAGTTTTCAAAACAACGTGGAATACTTTACGAAATTTAGATGTTTTACGTCAAAAATCCAATCCCGAATCACCGTCTAACCTGAAAAATTCGGACAAAATCAATACATTCTTTTCTAACATTCTGGTCATTGATAAACAGAACATCAGCTTTCGCTTCTTCAAAAGTATCAGATAATCAATAATAATGAACTTCTTTTCAGATTCAGAACCGTTGATGATAACCAGGCAATGAAAGATTTGAACAAAATTAATAGTAATGCTATTGGCTCAGACGGTATCTCACTTCGCATGATTCGATTGGTGGACACGTACCTCTTAAAACACATCACTGTCATTTTGAACTACTGTATAACATCCTCAAGCTTTCCGTCCCTCTGGAAACATGCACTTGTAATTCCCTCGTCCAAATGTAATAGTCCCACAAATTTTTCTGATCTCAGACCTATCAGCTTCTTCCCCTCTCTATCTGAAGCACTTGAAATGATCCTTAAAGATCAGGTGGTTGAATTTATATACACCCACAATATTATAACTACTGTACAGTCTGGCTTTCGTGCGGATTATAGCACTACCTTCGCCCTTCTCTCCATAACCGATGACATTTTCAAAGCAACTGATAACAATCAAGTCACTTGTCTAGTCTTACTGGATTACACTAAGGCTTTTGATACCCTAGACCGCAGTATTCTATGTATATAATAAACTCGAGTATTTTGGTTTTGATCTCAGTGCAGTGAATCTTTCGAAAAGCTCTCTTAACCACCGCACCCAGTGTGTTTAGTCTCGATGGAACTAAATCTGAGTATCTGCACACCAGTCATGGAGTACCACAAGGTTCTATCCTTGGACCTCTCCTATTCAGTTTATATATTTCAGACTTTTACAAATGTATTGAGTATTGCACAATCCAACCATTACGCTGATGACACTCAAATTTATTTATCGTTCCCTCAATGAGATTTAGAAGCAGCTCTGAAACATATTAACCATGATCTCAATTCACTTAATAACATCTCATGTGCACATAACCTGAAACATAACGCAAACAAATCATTGTATATGTTATTTGGATCCAAGTCTAAAAGATCTGCAGTGTCCAACCTGACTGAGATTAAGATCAACGATCAAAATTTTCCTCGAGCAACTGAAAGTACGAATTTGGGAATGTGGTTAGACTAGATATGAGATTTTCTACACATGTGAATCATCTTTGCAAATCTTCCTACAACGTTCTTGGGCAAATTTTTCCAAACCGAGACATCCTTTCAACAAAGCTCAAAATTAATCTTTGTGAAGCACTGACACAAAGAGACTCAACTTGCCTACAAAGATAACAAAACTCATGTTTAAGATTTTCGTATGGTATACGTAAATTTGACCACATCAGTGGAACGTTTAACCACTCTAGGTGGCTGAGGCTAAAACAACAACGACTGTTACACCTTCTCACTAACACACATAATTGTTTGATAAAGAAAAAACCTGATCACCTATATAATAGATTGTTGAATTTTTCCCAAATAAGCAACTTCAGAACTCGGAACTCCAATGTCCTGGTTATTCCTCATCACAACTCCTCAATATTTACCCGAAGTTTCTCGTATAATTTGGCTAAATTTTACAAGTTACCCAGTGAATTCAGACACTACACTCTCAATAAACTCAAGAAACGTTTGAAACCCATTCTCAAACACTGGTAACATTTAGTAATGCCAACTTCGCCATGTCCTTTGTCTTGCATTATTCATTGGTTTTACGTCAGAATTATATTATTATTATTATGTTATTATGTTTGTACTGTAACTGATATTATTGTATTTTCTGTATATCTCACGTCAACGGTTGATTTGAAAAACATCTTTCGCTGATAATCCGCCTTTTCATCTGATTTCCTCTCTGTAAATCTATGTTTTCCTTTGTAAGTTGTCTCAGATGAATAAAGTCGATTTATTACTATTATTTATTATTATTATTATATGTACTGATAGTGCTGGCAAAATCTTTGCAAGGTTTAAATTTAAATGTCTTGTTCGGTAAATTTTTTCTATTATTCTTGTGTTTTCCTCAGAAAGAAATCACAAAAGAATGGACTAGATGAGCTGATTTAAACAATTCAGATCTGTAACGAAGCGAGTCAACACTCTGTTGAGCATTCCGTTGTGCTTTTTCTCCGAAGTTCATCATGAACAGATTCGTGACAACTGGGGATAGGAAAGGGTCCATGTGGCTCCTATCTGCTTGAAGAGTATGTTGTTGAAGATGAAATAATATAAGTTTTCGTCTCACAGTGTTCCGTCAGTTCTGTGACGTGATATGGAAAGTACCTTCTTTCTTCAATCATCGGCAGACCATTTTGAAGGTTAATTGCAACGGACCCAGTAATTTTTCAGTGATTTTTTCATTTTATTTATTTTTTCGCTTTGAAATGAGGTTTATTCATCATAATTCATTGTTATAGTGCATAATTTTATGATGTAAATTTTGACTTCCTCATACCAGGACCCTATTCAGACTGGAAGCTGTATTGTGAATAAATAAACAAATAACTAAATAAATATATAATGTCTTAGTGCTGAGTACCATTATACAAATGGCGAAAACGAGCAAGGGGATCTATACTTTTGTTTGGATTTTTATAATTTGCTTCTTCCATCCCAATGCTTCGTTAAGACAAATTTATAGAAATCCCGACGTCTGGAACGAAAGAATGATTCTGAAATTGGAGGTATTTTATGTTTTATGTTTACATTTCAGAAGCTCAAAAAAACGAAGAAACAAAACAAAAGCAGAGTATCATGAATGGTTTGAGTTCGTGATGGTCAACAACAAAATGTTTTCAAAAAGTTCATTCAATATATCTTTTCGGGCATTTTTTCCCTGATTTCATATACCTAGGAGAGCAACTCTGTAGCTTCCAAAGAACCTTGCGTAAAACAATGGTAATTTTTTGAAAAATGGCATTCATTGAAATTCTGCTAGATTCCGAATACCAAGGCTTAGCTTTCCTGTACATATATCCTTGAGCAAGAGATGTACGAGACGTTTCCAAGCTAACAAGAACCACGGAAACAAACTCGAAAAACATCCCAGAATCAGTTGAGAGAGTTACTGAAGAGAAGCAGGTACTCAGCAGAGCTTCTAATTTTACCAATACCCCGAAAAAAGTACCGAATGGGGAGATAGTTGCCAGTATATAAGCCAAGCTACATGATATACCGGGGAAGACGGCAGAGGAAATGAGATAATATTGTTAATATCCTAAAAACATGCAGATCACCACAATCAAGCCTTTCTCGGAAAGAGAGAGCGGCAGTGGCGGATCCACGGGGGGGGGTTTTCGGGTCCGGACCCCCCCATTGGGACAATGAGAGATTTTTTTTTCAATTTTTATCGGCCCCTAATTTCCAAATTTTTTAGAGAACGGAAAAATATCACATGTGCAAGACAAAAAAATAAAATGAAATAAATTTTTTTGCTTTAAAATTAAAGAACTTCAATAATTATTATTACATTCCATTGAAAACTGAAGAGCAGGCATTTAAACATTAGTAAATTTTCATTTTTCAACAACCAATTTCGTCAATTTTTTCAATTCAATAATCCTCCAATTCCTAAAAAAAATTATTTTCAAGAATTAAGAATAGTACAAACAAGATCTGGATTGAATGTTACCCAAACAAACAAATTTCGCTTGAAATTTTTGAACTCAACGATTGTTCTTTCCTTTTCTTTCTGGTTCAGTCGGTTCAGACGCTGGATCAAGCCGAGTAAAATATGAAAATAGAGTCCTCTTCGTGTTGTAGGTGAAAAATTAAATGCTTTTTTTTTAACTGTCAAATTGCAATTTTTCACAATGACACTTTAAAGAAAATTGACACTTGTCAGGCTTATCGAGGAAAAGTTCGAGAAATTTCTGACAGTGCTGCCAATGGATCCTTTTTGGCGCAGTATTTGAGAAATTAGACTTGTTACATTTGTGATGAGTATTGTGTATGCCGGTAACAATTTGAATATACTATGTATGAGTAGAATATGCTGTTGATAGCGTTAAATCAACTCGATTCGATTCAAAAAAATTAAAGTTTCGAACCTACTTTACCTCCTGGTTGCACTCTTATATTTTGCTCATGTTGCTCTTTCACCTTTTTTTTTAGATCTTCACTAGTTTTTGCTATACGGTAGCTCATAATTTTCTGTCATATATATATATAAATATATATATATATATATATATATATATATATATATATATATATATAAATTTTGAGTTATAGACCCCCCCCTTGACCTGATCCTGGATCCGCCACTGGAGAGCGGGGACCGTATAGCTGAGTATAATTATGCTAATCAGAAAGAACTTTTTGTTTTTAACAATGATTCGCGTTTGGGTGGTCACACAATTCAAATTAAAAAGAAAAAATTCGCTACAAGACCAAAACAATATTTGTTGGTGAATCGTATTTTAGAAACATGGAATAACTTACCCAACGATGTTGTGAATTCTGACTCTGTGAATAGTTTCAAAAACAGGCATTTTCTTATTTTCTGCTCAATCGCTCCTACGCATATATTATCGATTATTTTTCTTCTCTTTTTGCATGCATCGTATTAACTTGTTGATATTTTTCGTTTTTAGGCTTGCATAGGAACCTGTCCTCAGCCTTTATTTATATGTAATAGTATTAATAATAGTAATTTCTACAAAGAATAATTATCTAGGCCAGTCAAAAAATCGGAAGAAATTAAATCTTCTGATATTGTTTTGTCAATAATATACGAATTGAATTAGTCGTATAAATTCCGATATAAAATTGCCCGCTACATATAAAAAACTTCGAATTCTTCTTCCCAAATTTCGACAATTGGAAGGATTTTTAACGATACCACGACTTGAAATTCTATATTTTGCCTTAATACAATCCCAAATAAGTTATGGAATATTAGGCTAGGGCAGGGTGTCAAAAATATATAAACATAAACTGGAAATAATACAAAAAACTCAACTATTATTCAAAGAAAGTGAGAAAACGGATATAAATCTATTATATATTTATAGAATGATGATTTACATTCATAAAAATAAAAAAAATATAAATCATAATGAACATGAATATGAAACTCGAAATAAAACTGTAATTACATCTGAGAAGAAAATCAAAAAGAAAATTGCACAAAGAAACTACAAGTTTATGATACCATATCTTTATGACAAAATACAACATGAAATAAAAAAAATTTAATCATTATCACCATTTGAAAAGAAAAGTAAAATAAGGATCAAGAGCTCTCGAATTTATTTTGACACATTTTTGAATAGTTTATGAAATTGGTTTCTTTAAATTGATGATTATCTAGGTATGTAACTTCAAATTTATTGATTGTTAATTGTTATTACCTTCAGTTAACCTTGCAACAAGTTCTCTGCGTAAGGTTTGTTTTTCAGTTTATTTATAAATAATTTAAATGTATACATTCATGAAATTTCGAATTGTAATTATTATTATCTATTCATGAATATATATTATTATTATATAGATAATCCACCTTTTATTTCTGAATACGTCCTCTCGGAGAAGGATCGGTCAGTGAGGCCAAGTGGTCTTCTATGGCGCGGTTCGTATAATCAATTTGGCTCTTTCACTGCTGGTTCAATCCGCGTTCCGATCAGAATTTTTCTGACCTACTTGGTGCTATAGGCAGTTGTTCGTTGCTTAGAAACCAATCCTGGTAGGTGGGGTATCAGGTTTGAATAGGCTAACTGACCCAGTAGCACTGTGGGTTTTTTTGGTTTCCTTACAGTTGAAACAGAAGATGCGCAAGCATGAAAATCAGTAGAAGCTTCGGTACCCAATATGATTAGCCGTCTCTTGCTTACACAAGGCTCTACCATCTGGGCGCACTCGTAAGATTGTTCAGCAAATGATAAATAAATATTCTGTGACATAATCCCTAAATAATAGATAGTTGTTCTTCAAATAGTACATGTGTCACCTGAATTGGATCTCCAAATAATATTGAATCGATTCCCTAAATATTATATTGGGAATTCATTGGGAATAATATTAATCATTGAATATAATCATATTTGGTTTCAATAATGAAGGGCCAATAAAACCTAGATATATAGATAGAACTACCTACCTCTCTCAACTGATTCTGGAGTGTTTTTCGGGTTTGTTTGCCGTGGTCCTCTCTCAAGCTTGTTAGTTTGGAAACATCTCGTACATCTCTTATTCAAGGATATACGTACAGGAAAGCTAAGCCTTAGTATTCAGAATCTAAGAGAATGTCAATGAATACCATTTTTCATAAAATTGACATTGTTTCACTCGAGGTTATTTGACAGCTACAGGGTTGCTCTTCCATATGAAATCAGGGAAAAAATGTCCGAAAAGATATATTGAATGAATTTTTTAAAAACATTTTGTTGTTGACCATCACGAACTCAAACCATTCATAATACTCTGCTTTTGTTTTGTTTCTTTGTTTTTTGAGCTTCTGATTCGAAATGTAAACAGGTATCTTATTCTCATCTCTCAAAACTCTTTCATTACTTTGGGCAATAAACAGTCAACATACAATACCTCCAGTTTCGGAATCATTCTTTTGTTCCAGACGTCGGTATTTCTATAAATTTGTTTTAACGAAGCATTGGGAAGGTAGAATCAAATTATAAAAATCAAAACAAAAGTATAGATCTCCTTGCTCGTTTTCGACATTTGTATAATGGTACTCGGCACTAAGAGATTATATATTCATTTAGTTATTCGTTTATTTATTCAATATACAGCTTCCAGGCTGAATAGGGTTCTGGTATGAGGAAGAAAATATTTACATCGTAAAATTATGTACTATAACAATTATAATTATAAATTATAATGAATAAACCTCAATTCGAAGCGAAAAAAAAAATAAAAAATCACTGAAAAATTACTGGGTCCGTTGCAATCAACCTTCATTCCATTGAAAAACCAATATTCCCATATGACCCTAAAGTTATATAAAATATTACCGAATTCTATTCCATTGCAAGCCGTTAAAATCAGAAATAATGCTAAAACCGATTCTCTACCGGCTTATATTCGCCATAGGTTCTCCCTATTGAAGTATTTCTTGGGATATGCCCTTTTTTTCTTTCCATGTAAGCGGAGCTATCAGAGGGGTGTATCACTTAAAACTATTTCGACGCTGCAGAAAAAATAGATCGATAACATATTTTTACTCTCCAATCATTTGTGTTATGAACTCGGTCAGACCGATTATTCAGTATTCATTACTGTACTCAATCAAATATTGTTTCGCAAATTCGGTACTCATATTTTATTTTTACGGCAGATATTTTGGAAAATTCGTTAGCAAGTTCATGACAATGATTACACTGAATAAAAACCAGACGGAAATATTCTAGTTTATGAAAGATACGGTGGCATTAAAATGTCTAAATTTCACGAAATACACCCCAATAACACACTTGACACGAAATATTTTTTAATCATTTTGTATATGATACCCATATGTAGTACATTGAGATTGGCCAAAAAAATGTTTAATATCTTTCAACTTTTTTGAAGACTGACGACCCTTTATAACTTTTTCAATTGTTGCGAGTGGCACTCAATATTTTTTTTAAATCATCTACATGCTATTCCGAATCGATAATTACACCTCATTCGTATATTTTCCCGAGACTACTGAAAAACGTTCATCAAAGAGGCACTTGTTAGTAATGAAAAACCAGTGTAAGAATTATTCAAGTAATCTGTTGAGTTGTGTATTGGCTGTTTTAATGATTTGTTGAGTTTATACAATTATTTGATTTTGCCGTAACAATTGTTACTTATTGTTGGACTCAAGAATAAAAAAGTAACGCTACTATCAGAAGCGAAATAGTAATCTAACCCGTGTGTCACAAAAATATTTGTCCTCGATCGAACTTTCATCAACACTGAGAAATCTGGCAATACCAATACTAGTAATAAATTACACTGAGAAAATGAATACATTAACAAAATAGTTTTCAACCCAGGAATAATGTTGATAATATTTTCATACCAATTACTATTCTGAATTATTCGTATAGATAATAGATCCAAAGTCGAAAATGCAAAGGACGAGGTTTGAAATATTCATATTCATCGAAATCGGGTCGATTTTTCAAACTTCCACGCTCAACACCCAAAACATATACTGATGGGCTCAATTAGGTGAAAGCACTGAAAACTCTTCAACTACGCTATATTTCAAAAAATTACCATTGCATCATTGTTGTTTGGACTAATCACTTTCAAAAATACACACCAAATACAACTCGATCAATGTCACTTTGTCTCTGAGAAGCGGATACGACCGTGCTGATTAAGAGGCACAGCGAACACACATGTATACTCAGTGTAAAAATTTTACCAAGATATTTGGAATATCAAATTCGGGGGATTCGGTAACAATTTACCAAATGTGTGAAGCATGGACTTATATTTCTTTTATATAACTGGTTCGTCGACCTTTCTCACGACTTGATTTCCATATATGAAATTTTGTTGTGGATTGAACCACTACGTTCACAAATGATGCATGCCACTGCACATTGAGATCGTATGGCCCGGGGTGTTGTTTGTTTTTTATAAATTCTAGGATTCGACCTGAATAAAACGGTCAATTGGTAAGTTAATAGGTAAGTATACAAGGCTCTACAATAAGCATACCTGAACAGAAAGGGAGAACCTGCACATTTCCCTTCTCAGTGGTGAGAATCCTATCAACGAAAGAATATAATTCAAATGATAGAACAATGGGGCATCACTTTTTTTTCCGGACTGGTCATGCTGAAAGACAAGTTACCTCAGAACATATTGCATGAGTTTCAGATCCTTGGTTCGCGCGAGTTAGAAGCTAGATTGGATTTTGGATTTTACGGCAAAATACATCGAATTCTATGGGAAAAGACGGTATCTGTGGAAACAACATTTCTCCTATAAATACCAGACCGATTTCCAGGGAAAGGCAGTTCGTCTTGGACCTTCAACCAGGCAACAACTCTTCCATTGGACCTGAATTCTTCCCCGGTACCAGGCTTCGTGAGAATGGAGTCCCCGACAAGATCGGATGAAACACCATTAGAATTGGAACAAGGAAGCACAGGTCCGTAAGAAATGGGAACCAATTATCCAGAAGTCTCTCACATTAACTTCTTTCAGAATTTCAAAACTAGTCTTTCAAACTTAGAGATTGTCAATGGGGAAATGTCCAATTGCTAAGTAATAGAGAAATATGTTACAGTAACGTCTCCAGTGTGTAAGATTTGAAAATGATTGTAGAAATTAGTATGCGGGTTGTGTTAATGAACTGCCGCTAAATGGTGAAATGGTTGAACTGAGTATTTTTATATTCACTGCAATGTTACTTATACGCTAGATATGGTACCTCCCCCACTAGGAAATCAAAAAGAGTATGAAATGAACAACCAACATTTTGCTGTGCACGAATAAGTCAAAAAGATGGGGAGGACGGTATCGGGTTGATTGCCAGATGGTGTGCACCCAAAAAGATGAATCTTACTGAGACAAAACCTGGGCAATTCCATGGCGACAAAACATCTTTTACCGAATTCTGATTATTACTCAAACTTTTACATTTTGGAGACCTTCATTATCAATTATTTCTACAATGGATATTCTCCTAATGAGATTATAGTAAATGTAATATCAGAAGTTTCTAACTCACATGCATTTTTTAGTTGTTTCAAGGAAGTCAATGTTGATCAATGTTTTTGCATTTCATTTCTCTACAGCTGACAGAACTTTGTATCCTGAAACGAACTCATAAAAAAACACAACGTGGGAAAACTAGGTCATGAATTTATGGAGATAACACTCTAAGCTTCTTAAGGTGGTACGATGGGGTTTCTTTCTGATACCAGACTGGGTGCCAGTTTCCTGCGGGAAGCCGACATCGTGACCAAGAAGTAAATAAACATGCCGATTCAAAGTGTCAGTATTTTAACCGTACATATAAGACAGGGGTACGTTCGGTTACAACATTGAAATTTGGGAGTCAAAGTAGTAATATATATTTGGTGCTAATACAAGAGTTCACACAAGTCGAATGGGACAAATTATTCAGCTAAAACTAAACCTACAGTCGCATATGATTAAATTTCAACATAAAATAATTAAAATAATTTGCTCAAATCACCGTATGGGTCATAAAAGCCGTTTGTTAACACTATACAGGCTTGGTTATGCTACATGTCTTGAAAATTGTTATTAAATATTCTTCTATGCAATAACATTTTTTATAAGGTAAGTAGGGATATACAGCCGATTTGGGGCCTCCCCCCACCACTGTAGGGCGTGATTAATGGCTTTTTTGATGTTCCACCACTACTTCAGGGTGTGGTTAGTTTATTTCAAATGTTCCCCACCACTTTGGGGTGTGTTTGACGCCTTTCAAATTTCCCCCACCACTTTTGGGCGTGTCTAAGGACTCTTTAG
>JAVJAQ010005811.1:3829-39577 GCA_032362365.1 Zygogramma bicolorata
AAGATACACCCAGTTGATAAATTTATGGAGTATGTAATGAACCAGCGTGTACAATTCAAACAAATTATTGTTGTTGGTCATGCTGGTGGTTTATATGACAATCAATTCATGTTACAATAATACTGACGTCGACAGATGTGAAACCTGAGCTCATAACTCAAGGAACAAAATTACTGTTGATGTCTGTGGGTAATGTAAAATTCATCGATTCACTCAATTATTTTTCAATGCCTCTAGCTAAATTGCCTGAAGCTTTCGGGTTGGATGACGTGAGAAAGGTACTTTCCATAACTTTTCAATAAACGTAAAGGTGGTGTGGATCCGTTCATGGAGGCCATAACGCTACCTGGGGCGTGTAATAAAATATTCAGGAGAAACTTTCTGAAACCAGAGACTATAGGTCTCATACATAAAAATGGCTATAGGTGGAAGGATAATCAGTCTAAAATAGCGGTGCAATGGTTGTTGTGTGAGGAGCGACAAAGAAGGATAAAAATACAACACGCGGCTCGAGGGCCTGAAGCATCCATTTTCAATATGAAAGTGGATGGTTATTGCGAGTCAACCGTCAAATTTTCGAATTTCACGGCTGTTATTTCCACGGACGTCCTATATGTTTGAAATACAAACGAAACGATTACACTTTTGAAGATCCCACTGTCACCATAGAGATGAGTTACGAGGCAACTTTGGCTGAAACGGAACGTTTGCGGAATTTAGGATATGAGGTAATAGAGAAGTGGGAGTGTTCTTTCCGAAGAGAGCTTCTAGCCGAACCAGACAAGCATATTTTCTGCGAGAAACACCCTTTAATTTGCCAATTACCTTTGAATCCACGTGACGCTTTCTATGGTGGCAGAACGGACGCTACAGAATTATATCACAAGGTCAAAGAGGGTGAATTAATAAAATATACAGACATTACATCGCTCCACCCTTTCGTGAATATGTATAAAAAAGTGCCTAAAGGACACCCGGAAGTACTTGTAGAGATGGATTGTGAAAATTTTGATTTAACTAAAATTGATGGGATTATGAAATGTAAAGTTCTTCCACCCCAAAATTTATATCACCCCGTTTTACCTGTGAGAATGAATGGTAAATTGATGTTTCCTCTTTGTCGTTCTTGCTGTGGAAATATGGATGACGAATGTACCCATTGTGAGGAAGAGCGCGCTCTCTCCGGTACTTGGGTGATAGATGAGGTGGTGAAAGCTTTAGAGAAAGGGTATAAAGTTATGGAAATTTACGAAATTCGGAAATATGAATGTGAACAGTTGATCCCGTTACGAAGTCGGGCGGCCTATTTTCCGAATACATTCGAAATTTTTGAAAATCAAACAACAGGCTTCCGGCTGGCCCACACACTACATCAGAACAACAGAAAAACGACTATATTCGAGAATATTATGACAGAGAGGGCGTGATGTTGTGTGCCGACGAAATTGAATATAATCCGGGGCGTCGTCAAATTGGTAAATCGGTTATAACAAGTTTCTGGGGAAAGCTCGCTCAGCGTGAGAATCAACAAAAAACCTCTATAGTTACTGAGGCTGCGGAATTTTTTTAAATATTTTCACGACCATTTATTGAAGTGAACAGCATTTTTTCCGTCAATGAAAACACTCTAATTGTCAATTGGTCTTTCAAAGACGAAGTTTACAAACCCCTCTTTCCACTGTCAATGTAGTGTTAGCTGCATATACCACCGCCCAGGCAAGGCTAATATTATACAGCTATTTGAAAAAACTGGATACAAGAATTGCATATTATGATACTGATGCTGTTATTTATATTTCGAGACGGGGGCAATATGATGTACCTTTGGGCAATTTCTTGGGTGACATGACAGACGAACTATCCGAGTAAGGTGAGGGTAGTTACATTGTGGAATTTGTTTCAGGAAGGCCAAAATTATACGCATATCGTGTACATTCTATATCGAAAAACAAAACTTTTGACATAATTAAAGTTGAAGGAATTACACTAAATTATAACACACATAAACAGGCAAATTTTGAAACACTCAGAGACATGGTCCTCAACGACGATGATTCTGAAGAATATATCACAACAAAAAATATTTTGAGACTACCCGATCACTCTGTCGTCACGCGAGAAGTGACAAAAGTCTTTCGAGCCAACTTCACCAAACGTATGCGTATCAACGACTTTGATTCTGTACCTTATAGTTATAAAAAAATAAAACAACTCAAGTGACACAAAACTTTTTTGGTGATATGATTATTTTTCATTGCTCACACAACTCTGTAGTGACAATGATGACGAACCAACTTCACCGCTTCCTTGAAACTTTGCCCCCATGATATCACTGATGGGTCACCACCACAAATCATTTTATTTTCACTAACAAAAAATCACTTTTGATACTTGAAAATTTCAACAGTGTGTCTCTCTTTGATGATGTTTTTTTTATATATAGTCAATGATCTATCAAAACAATTATGAAAACTACTAGACGAATCAATGAACCGTCACTATTGATTTGGAGACTGCGTTGGTGCTGTTGGAAAAGAATAACTACTAGATGAATCAATGAACCGTTTCCATTAATTTGGAGACTGGTGTTCGTGCTGTCTAATCGAAAAACTGCTAGACGAGTCAATGAACCGTCTTCATTAATTTGGCGACTAGTGTTCGTGCTGTCTAATCGAAAAAACTACTAGACGACTCAATGAACCGTATTCATTAATTTGGAAACTAGTGTTCGTGCTGTCTATTTGAGAGCTGTAATAAAAAAATTTTGGTTGCCAAAACACACTATATCTTCATTGTTGCATTTTTTTTTGCTAAAGCCTCTGTATAACTTTTCATCCAAAAAAACATATCCTTCAAAGTAGAGGTCTGCCAGCCTCTCTGTATTTTTTCACAAAGTTTTCCTAGAATTTTTACCACTCTGTAATTTCCTCACAATTTTCAGTTAATGTATATGTAATGGAAAATTTAAACTGCTTCTTGTTTTCTGTATTTTTTCTTACAAAAATGTCACTCAAGTGTATGTACTGGAAATAATTAATCATATGATAATACTTATATATTTAAAAAAAAATGTTACTCAAAGGTTTTTCCTAGAATTTTTGTCACTCTGTATTTCTTTTGACAAAATGCTACTCAAGTGTATGAACCTGATGGAAATATGTATCCAGGAATTTTTAGTTATTTCGCGACTCTGTATTTTTTCCAACAAAATGTTACTGAAAGTTTTCCGCTCTGTATTTTTTTCTCACAAAATGTTACTCAAAAGTTTATGTACTGGAAATAATTCACCATGTAATAAATATGTATCCAAGAATGTTAAGTTATTTCGCCACTCTGTATATTTTCTAACAAAATGTTACTGAAAGTTTTCCGCTCTGTATTGTTCTCTAAAAAAATGTTACTCAAAAGTTTATGTACTGGAAATAATTACAAAAAAAACAGAAATCCCCTCTTATTTCTCTTTCTTTCCCTCTTTTTCTCAAAAAAAACCTATTACTGAAATAATCCCAAATATTATCCATTTTCCCCTCTCTTTCCCTTTCCTTCCTCCTATACTATATGGAGATTGGGAAGCAGAAAAATATATCATATATATATATATATATATTATATATATATATATATCTCTCACAACTAGCCTTGTTATATCTCCTCTCCTTCTTTAAACTATCACCCCCTCTTTTTCACATCCTCTCTCTGAAAAGTTCTTCCTCCCCCCCCTCTCTCTCTCTTCTTTCTCCTTCTCCCCTCTTCTCTCCGTCCTGTCCCTCCTTCGTCTTTGTGTTCCTGTTTTCTTTGCCTCGACCCTTTTCTTTTCCTGGGCCTCTTCGTGGTGTTCCGGGGCCTTTCGCTCGGGGCCTTTCGTCGTCTGTGCGTTCGGTTTCTGGTCTTTTGCGGGTTGGGCTGTGTCTGGGTGTGACGCTTTGACGAGGCGTTAGCGCTGTATTAAGCGGAAGCCATTTTTGTTCCGTGCGATGCTAAGACGAAGCTTTAGCGCTGTGTTAAGCGGGAGCCATTGTTGCGTGTCTTAGTTAGCACGGGCGTCATTTTTGTGCGATGCTCACGGGACGTTTTAACGGTTGAACTTTCTGTTTTTTCACACTTGACAGATGGCTTTAGCTGGGGGTGACAGCTGATAGACGTTACGTATAGTGCGCGATTTGGAATTATGCCAGATTACAAGGTTGAACTGACAGTCTTTAGCTGGGAAAAATGAGCCCGACCAAGGCTTGAGGCTCATAGTGATGGGTGACAGGGGTAATTTGACTTGCTGAGGTTGCTCAGCTGAGCGTGCTCGAGGAGCTTCGATACCTACCTATACACACTTGAAATTAATTTTCTCGCTAGCGGTGTTAGCGTCTATGTCTCTCATGCTGAGCGGCCCGGGTTCAATCCTCAACGGAAGTTTTTCATTTAGGTTGACCTTGGCACTACGTCACGGCTCTCATGGGTGTGGCGCTAGTTGAGGTTATGGCTTGGAGCGAGGCTTGGCGCGGTGGCCACTACGCTGGCGGCTCATGGTGACGTCATTTGCGCGCTGGGGAGGTTATGGCGCTGGCGGTCATGTCTGGAGGATGTTTTTGGGTTTTATATGTAAATCACGTGTCTAGGGGTCTGCCTGAGGTGCCCCATATTATACTATTAATAATTATTTCTCGGAGGTAGCTAATAAAACTCATCAACGGTGTAGCAGTTTCTTTCTATGAGATATTCTTTAAATTTTTTTTGAATGGAGATATTCATTGATTCTTCGATAGAAACATCAAGCTTGTAGAATAGTTTGGGTCCGAGGTATAGGTGACTCTTCTGGTAGAGAGAGGTTCGGTGGGGATTCACTACCAGCAACCCTAAACGGACTAGGTACTGTCTACACGACTCTCCATGACGCTGTCGGCATTCCAAAAATTGTTTTAATGCTTGGCATGGAAATTGCAAGGTCCCAATTTGTTCCATAAATTTTCGTTTCAGCTCTGTCCACGAGGTTGTAGTTCTCAGGCTTGGCTCAGATTCCAGGAATTGCTTCGCTAATCCTCGAAGTTTCAATCGGGCAATGGCAGATTTTTAGTTTTCTGTCCAATTAGTAATATTAGCGGTTTCCTCGATAGTTTGTAGAAAGTCGTTAATGCTAGAGTTTCCATCATAATAGTATCAGAAATAGTATCCAAATTGAAAGTGGCAGGAAATATCAATTCTTTTTGTTCCGTAGTTGGTGTTTCTGGAGGAGTCGACATGATGGAAATTTTCAAGTCTTCGCTTTATTCGTATCAATCATCAAATTGTATATAGGGGTGGCCTATATATCACCAAGGAGAAACAAAACCCCCCACACCTGACACCATTGTCGTGCCACTGGATCCATATGGCCTCGGGCACGATACGAGCGGCGAGCGTCGAGCGGAACTCGAGCGTCACCAGAGCGGCGAGGGTGGTCACGATACAAGCGGCGTTAGAGCGGCTGTTTGAGCGACAACCTTGATTTGTATCCAGCCACCAGTGTGACGCAATATGCCTTCGAGTGAGGACCTAGTATATCTTCTGTTGTTATCTGAAAGTTATGGTTTATGGAGAGTACCACCATCTCGTCAAACAGTTGAAAGACGATCCAGAACGTTTTTGCCAGTACACTAGGATGAGCGTACCGACGTTTGATTTTATTCTAAATAGACTGAAGGGCAGACTGGAGAAAAAAAGAATTGGTTTACTTCAGCAGGTGAAGCCAGAAGAAAGGCTTGTAGTAACTTTAAGGTAACAAATTTGTTTTATTCATTAACGATTTTACGATGTGATGTGGACTTTTGTCAAACAAATTGCAAACTAAAGTTGGCCTCTTAGTTTGTGTTGAAAATGTTATGATACAATTTCTACCATTGGCCTATGCTTGGCAAAACTGTTTATAACATGTCCATCATGGGGCAACAAGCAATTTTGAAGCTGATATCAGATACTATTGCAATTTGTAAACAATGTTCATTGAAACGTTACCTCTTATGAAATTTCATTATATTGATCATGTAATGTTGAAAAATACAATTGCAATTCAGTTATTGTTGCAAAAAGCCCTCATAAAGGTATTGGTAGTAAAGTCGACTCGATCCTCAAGAGTTGAGTTCAGCTGGGATTCTTTGTAATGGTCTGATGAATCCGAGGTTGTATGAAACTCATCCACAGGTGACATCAACCTGTTGTTTAAAGTGTTTTGAGTGTTGAAAGAGTTTGTGCTTGCTTTTTGTGTTGCTTGTCTATTAAAGCCCAAACGTTGCGATGTTGATTGATGGTGTTGAATAGGTGAGCCTATGTTCGAATTTGGCTGACTAAATTGATATCGGGATAAGGAAGAACTAGATCTCGATGCAGGATCCTCAGGAGCGGTTAAATGAGTTGTTATCCTTTGCCGGCCTGTCGAAAGTGATGAGCTGTGGTGCACAATGATTCTGGTTCAATCTGTAACTTTGCAAGACTTCATATTGAATTTTACCTCTCAACTCCAACTTCAAAAGTGGATCCAAAGGTTTTATAAATGGCAGCAAACTCATAAAAAATAGTAGTCATCTCCTTGGGGTTTCTCATTTTTTTTTTTTGAATATTCAAAATAGCGTTGAGTTTCTGTTTTTCCAACTGGATCATTTCTTTTTCAACTTCAGTTTTAGAAGAAATTGCTGACTTTGCTCGATGAGGTCGAGCTCTAAACACGTTAGAGTTGTTGGTTGAAGTTGAGTTAGCAGGTGAGCTGGTTGGTTTTCTAATTGGAGGCGTTTCTTCTTGAACTTCAGAAGGCAGAGGATTTGGTTCATTCACCACTTCTCTTTCCCCCATGTCCTCCAACAAATCTTTGTTCTCCCCATCATATGAAAGGGAATCTGTTGTTGTCGAAAGACTCCCAACCATTTCAGCAGGGGCTATAGTATCTCTTGTAAACTGCATTAGCTCGAAAAAACGCCATTTACTTTTTGCTGAAATTGCACCTCATCCTGATCTTGGGGGAGGTTTACTGATTTTTCTTCTAAATTTATCCCTCAAATTCTTCCACTTCCTCTTCGTATTATCCTCTAAAAAAAACCTTTGTTTTATTGCAGCAGATAAATATACATGCATTGGTTTTTGTTGATTTTCGTATTGTTTTGAAGTGTTTTCAAGTTGATCATAGAAATAATTAAACATTTCAAACAAAAATTTTATTTTTTAGGTTTCTGGCGACTGGTGCAAGTTTTACACATTTGGCATTTGAATTTCGTCTAGGACGGTCGACTGTTGGCCAGATAGTGTACAGTACATGTAAGGCTATCGTCGAAGAATTCACCGAAAGGTACATGGAGCTATGGAAATTTCCTAATTGCATTGGGGCGATTGACGGTAGACATTGTGAGCTAAAGTGCCCTCCCCATGCGGGATCTACCTGTTTTAACTATCTCAAATATCACTCATTTGTGCTTGTGGGTGTGGCTGATGCAGACAAGAAATTTATTGTAATTGACGTTGGTGCATTGGGAAAACAGAGTGATGGGGGAATCTTTACAGCCACTGAACTATACCGCAGATTGGAATCCAATCAACTCAGTGTGCCGCCAAAAATAAAACTCACAGGCACAACCCTCAGTGTACCACCAGTTCTAATTGGGGATGAGGCATTTCCTCTCAAGCCTTATTTAATGAGACCCTATCCTTCAGAGAGACTTACGCCAGAAAAGGAACAATTCAATTCTAACTTATCGTGCGCACGGAAAACAATCGAATGCGCTTTTAGCATACTCCGTGCTAAGTGGCGATTTTTGGGATCTGCTCTTGAAATTCTCAGCGCCCAAAAAGTTAGTTTGCTTGTTCAAACTGCGTGTACACTTCATAACATCGTTAGAACCAAAGATGGAACGCTCTCAAGCCTTATTCAATGAGACCCTATCCTTCAAAGAGATTTACGCCAGAAAAGAAACAATTCAATTCTGACTTATCGTGCGCACGGAAAACAATCGAATGCGCTTTTGGCATACTCCGTGCTAAGTGGCGATTTTTGGGATCTGCTCTTGAAATTCTCAGCGCCCAAAAAGTTAGTTTGCTTGTTCAAACTGCGTGTACACTTCATAACATCGTTAGAACCAAAGATGGAACGAAAGACCATGATTACGTGGCCTACATGAGAGAAGAGCTTATCGAAGAACTGCCAAGAGTCAATGAGTATCCTCTTGGGAACCCCTCCACAGAAGCCGTGATGGTACAAAACAAATACAAGTACTATTTTGTACAGCGAAAACAGCAGAAAATCGACTCAGATTATGAAGAGAGTGGCGGTTAAAAAAGGCAACACGAAACTGAAGTACAATATTAGCTTTCGCGTGCACATATCCATGGTAATCTCATTCATCATCGTACATAAAATATACATATTCAATACATCTCAGCATTATTTTTTGTTTAATATTGGAGTTCTATTCAACTGATTTTTTCTGTTTATTATCTCTAAGTGCGTTTCATTTCAAAGCAAATGTATATGTTTTTAAAACATATGATAAGTATTTATATGTACACTACTTTACTTCCCCATTTTAATAACAATTCAATTTCAATCAAATCAATAACATTGAATTTGCAATTTTATTACAACTTGAAATTTTTTTACTTTCAATTCAAACTCAAATCCAAAATTGTATAAGCAACAGTTCAAAATTTAGTACACGATAAGCATTTTATGACTTATTTTCTGAAACAGCTCTCGTACTTTTTGCTTGAAAACTGTCCCTAAAAATGCCACATTTCGATAGAAATAATTTTATTAGTTCACCTGACATGTCAAACGCTGCTCCCACTTCATCCCACAGCTTCCTTGTCAACGTGGTGTTCTTGAAGTTGTTGTCTTTATCATTCCACAATGATGAACGACACTGAACTTCACTCATCAAACTTTCAATTTGAGTATCACTCAGCTTTTTCAGAGCAACACTGTCCTTTTTCTTAAGTTTGGCCGGAGGCCCACGTGGTACTTGCTCCTCTGACATCTGGAATTAGACTGGAAAACGTGGGAAGAAGCTTGACTCATCTAAGCGTCGAGCGTCCTACAAAAAGTAATCGGGCAGGGTTTGGCGGTGCCTTCGACGCTGAGCGGCGCCGCTCACTGTCGCTCACCGCTCAGGTCTATCGTGATACCCCTCTTCATATTTGCACGGCAACATATGGGGCCCGATTGCAGAGCTGTGGCAAAGCGGTACAGGATATCCAGGGCACGCCGAATTGTGGAAAACTCTTTTGGTATCTTGGCTTCAGTTTTCCGTATATTACACACAACTATCAATGTCGACTCAAAACATGTACAGAGTATAGTTCTAGCTTGTGCTTATTTGCATTATTTTCTGCGACGAAACCCAGCAGCACAAACTCTGTATTCACCACCTGGGTGCTTTGATCGTGAAGACATAGACATTGGAACAGTAACACCAGGTTCGTGGAGATTGGATGAACAACATTCAGCAGATTTGAGACAACTGGGGAGTAATGCAACCACAAGAGCAAAAGCAATGGGAGACGAGTTTATGAATTATTTTATGACAGGGCAGGGTCGAGTGGCATGGCAAGATGAATATTTAGCGCAAAGAACTTGATATCACTGTACTATATGAAAATATCCACCGGACAAAAAATACATCAGCTCTTTTAGATCCTATTCGTGTAGTACGTTTCGTTATAATATGTCTGTTTACGTTTTCGATGATTACGTTTACGAAAAGTCCGTTTTGGAACGGAGTTATCTTTTTATTCAAAAAAGAGCGAACTATTTTTTGCTCCGGTGGGTACCTATACGTTATCAGTCATTAATACATTAATAAAGATACTCACTTGTGTTGCATTTTCACTACCCATTCCGGTATTTGAGCTATCTTGACTAAGAATAAACGATATCGCGTCGAAAGCAAACCATTTCACTACTTTACCGCCGGCACTACCGCTTTTAAACTTCTTTTTCTCCTCATTCTTTGCGTAAGTTCTCAAGCTTACGAATTTTTTGTAAGCCTCATCACTGGTTATACCAAATTTTTCGGAAATAACAGCCTATCCATCTTTTTTAGCATTTCTGTCTTTATAAATTCCGGTTTCCACATTCCACAACTCAGGGTGTAAATGTACCTCATTGATAAAATCAATAATCTTCTCATTAGACCACGTATTAGTCATTTTATCAATTAATATAACCTCCAAAATACCACCAAAACTACCGAAACAAGCCAGAACAAAGTGATATTGCAGAGTATTTTCGTTCGCCAAGCGATCGTCCAGCAACTTCGCTGCAACACATATAAATACATGTGGCCATACCAAACATATGTAGCTACATGCCCGGGCCATACCTAAAATATTATGCAATATTGCATAGTCTGGCTGTTATTGCTGGCAATGTTGCCGGCCACTCTGTTGCAGCCAGTTAGAAACGCCTTAAGAATCAATTATGACTGTAATATTACTTCTATACAAAAAATGCCTGTTTCATAATATTATTTGTACTTACAAGGTCTCACATGTAGTACTCAGAACAGAAAAGCAATGAGAAACAGCATTTTTGACGGGAAAAATACTAATAAATAATTTTTGCTTCCAACGTCAGTAAATCTGTCATTTTTCGACCGTGAAGTTTCATTTTTCCTCCGCTGGAGCTTTAGTTTTCACTTTCCCGCCAGCGGAGGGATAGATAGAAATAAGGAAACAAGCGTCAACAACTCAAGATTCAATAAACTAAAAACAAAACTAAAACTTTCATTTGTCATTCAACTGAATATTAAATGTACAATGCGAAATTGTTGCATTTTGAAAATTAAACCCGCGCAATACCGAGGGACGATGCTGTTACAAAAACTGTCACACCTACTCATGAGGCAAATTATCATAAAATAAGTGACAATCAGTTGGTAAAACTTTTTTAACTGTTGTAGGTGCAACCACTTTTGTTTTTTGATGGATAATCTATTTCGATGAAACTGAGGAGAAGATAATAAAGGTTTTACTCCATTTCGTTTTCGCCTAATCGACAAGTCGACATTGTCTTGACTAAAAGCTAATTTTACTTGTATGATTCCATCAGGTGTATACTTTATTGCTTTTATATCCGTAACCTGAGGATCACCTACTGATTTCCCAGGTCGTATTGACGGATATACCATTTTCACCCCGTAATCCTTACCAAATGAATACTCAAGACTTTGTACTTCGTATGGATGTAGAGTGCGTCTAGCTTCAAGAGTCAATCGAACATAGTCACTAGGCAGGTAGATGTATTTGTTTCTTCTTTTTTTTCAATCGTAGCATGGACTGAATAGGCCTCAATTTGTGTATGGCCTTTTTCAAGGAATTTTTGTGTGACTTCTTTATCAACACTAAATGCTAGAAGAGCATTTGAGAGGGTAGCGTTCCTGTTTTGGTAAGTACAGTCATCGCTCCAAATAATAATAGGGGTTTTATTTTCGTCTACCATGCTACCTATAAAATCAATCAGGCAACTTGCAAAAGTGTTAGCAGTTAAGTCCGATTCGGTTTCATCGAACCAGTAACATCGACAGTGACGGCTGTTGAATACAGTAAAGTTGTGCAGGCATAATTTTGTCTTGTAATATAACGCTGATGCGTTTAACCCATTAACTCCCAGTTGTGCGTAGACGCACCGCAATTTTGTAAAATTTTTTCCGTGCAATTCAATGTCGAAATTGTGAAAATTAGTAAGTATTCACTTGCAGTGTTCCCATAATGTCGAATAAAAATAAATAACGTTATAACGTTCACTCGCACATGTATCGCCGTACTGAGTAGACGTCTGTTGCCTGCTCCATTATATTTACTTTAATTTATCGTGTTCTAGTGGCAGTATCTATTCTCAATAACAAAATAACGACAATTATTCCATCTCTTGTAAAGTGTTGGAGTATTACGATATGGGTGGTGGTAACATAACGGTAAAGGAACTCAACACGCGAGTGGATAAACTGGGTGAGGAATTTCGCAGTGGGCTGCAGGAATTGAGGAACACCATATTGAATCACAACTTTACCGCAAGTACCTCTACTATTCCTAGTGATGATGAAAACAATATATTATTCGCAAAACTACAGACTTTTGAAAATAATATGAATAGTTCACTGAATGGTTTAAAAAATGATGTCGATTCTTTACGTATTGACTTTCATGATCTCACCATGAAAGTAAACAAGCTAGAAAATCATAATAACTTGAACTACATCATAGTTCATGGTCTTGAAGAAACAAATAATACTAGAGAAATGGATAATATGCTGCAGCTATTTTCCTCGAAATTGGGAATTGATATGCAGAAAAACGACATCAGTCAGTGTTATCGTATTGGAAAAAAGGACACAAAAAGTAGCAAAACAAGGCCGGTGGTTGTCCAGCTCTGTCGACGATGGGCTCGAGATTTAATTTTCTCGAACAAAAAGAAACTCAAAGGATCCAATGTTATGATAACTGAAAAGTTAACAATTGATAATTATAAACTTTTCAAAAGTGCTCGAGTTCACTTCAAAACGTCGACTTGGACTTTCAATGGTTTGGTTTATGTCGAGGATGAAGGAATCAAAAAACTTTTGAAATGTGAAAATGATCTTAAAAAACTCATTGATTCTTCAAGTGAATAAAGATATGGTCTGTTTTCTCCTTCTTTCAACGGATTGTTACTTTAATTTTTTTTTCTTATCGTTCTTCATGATATTAATTAGTTACAATACAATATTGCGATAAATAATAATGCTTTGTTTCACTGCGATATAATTCTATGATTTGGACGTTTGTTCTTTTTTGCCTTTTCGTTTTCTCATTCATATAACTCATTTTGAATGTAGTTAGTGGAATAATTTTTTATAGATATATATATATATATTTTTTAATTTACTGCTAAACTTGATTCATGAATTTTGGAGCGGCCAACGACTTTCGTCGAATGTCTGTGTTATATCAGAATTGTCAACTGTCTTTTTTTATTTTTTATTGTCACTGTTTTTTGCCGTATATTTGCCTGCCTTCTTCTCCTTCCCCTCTCACCCTACTGCGGTCACTTGAGTTACTGAAAGTAAGTTCATAACTGAAGACGCATTTCTGTTCATATTATTATTTTTTTTCTTCTCTCATTGCTATTGTATTTGCTTAAATTATTTAATTCACTTTCAACCTCTCACTTTGAACGAAATTCACTTTACTTAGTATGTATTAGTTGTAATTTGATCTTGTTATTCAAAGATGAAAATTGCTCATTTGAATCTTAGATCAATATTCACAGGATTTAATGATCTCTCAAATATTATTCAACGCCGTGGCTTTGATGTTGTGATGGTTTCTGAAACGTGGCTGTCTGATCAAATTGACTCGAATATAATTCATATTCAGGGTTATAACTTCATTCGAGAAGATAGGAAGGGTAGAGGTGGGGGTGTAGGAATATACTATAAAAACTGTTATGATTGCCACAAAATAACATTCGATTTCAAAATAAGTGACTTTCTTGAATTGATTTTTGTCAAATTTAAACTGGGATCCAGAAGCTTGGCTTGTGGAGTATTCTATAGACCTCCGAACTCAAATGTAAATGATATTATCGGTGATTTGGATAACATTTTATCTACAGTATGCCCTACAGTTGATGATGTCATCTGTATGGGCGATCTTAATGTAAACTTTTTCAATTTAAATAATCCAGTGCTCAACTGCTTCGAAAGTTATGAATTAGTACATATTTTGAATGAACCAACTAGAATATCGCACTCAGTTTCTACTCTCATTGATCCTATCTTTGTCAGTAATAGAGAGTTCGTTGTGAGCTCTGGTACCTTATCATCTGAGGGCATTTCAGATCACAGATTAGTTTATGTTGAACTCAAAACAAAAATTTACAAAAAACAAACAAAAGTTTTGATTCATCGGAATTTTGATAATTTTGATCTTAAAGAGTTTTTAAGCGACTTAGAACAGATGCCTTGGTTTTGTATTTTAGAGGAAAGTGACATCGACACGAAATTGGATATATTTAATGATTTTCTAACTACAGTCTTCAACAAACATGCACCCTTACAACAAGTCAGAGTAACGAAACCTCCTGCTCCTTGGCTTACTGCTAATATGAAACTAATCATGAGGGAACGGGATAAAGCTTTACAAAAATTTAAAAAAACCAGATCTGAAAGAGATTGGGCAAAGTATAAAGAAATGAGAAATTACACGCTATCCGCTATTAGAAGTGAAAAGAAATCGTATCTGAACACTGTTTGTACCGAAAAAAAATCTCGTAAAACGTGGGATGCTCTTACCAACCTCAGTATTCGTTCTAACAAGAATTATGAATTACCTGGAAAACTTTCGAACCCTGATGAGGTGAACAAATACTTTGCACAATTTGTACAAAATGTTACTAACAATTGTGATGAAAAAATTGAATTCTATGCTAATAATACCTTCAATGAGGAAAATGAATTCTCTTTCAGGTTAGCAACACTAGATGACGTTCACAATTGCTTGAATTCAATTAAGAGCCGAGCTGTTGGTGTAGATGAGATCACTTCTAGAATGTTAAAATTGTCCAGCCCGTTCATTGATAGGTATATTGTACATATTATAAATTGTTGTTTCGAAAGATCATATTTTCCACACCTTTGGAAGGTTGCTGTGGGTAAACCTTTACCGAAAAAAAATGATCCATTGAGTTTCAATGATCTGAGAATAATCAGTATATTGCCAGCTATGTCTAAAATTTTTGAAAAAATAATATCTTCGCAGATAACTGAATATTTCACTAGTAAAAACTTACTTTCTGAAAATCAATGTGGTTTTCGGCAGGGTTTTAGTACAGGAACAGCTTTAGCCACGCTTTGTAATGACATTTTTGAAGCTTATGATAAGGGTATGATAACTGTTTTGGTGATGCTCGACTTCTCGAAGGCGTTCGACACGATTAACCATGAATTGATTTGTATGAAGTTGAAATATTTTGGTTTCGATAATGCTGCAACATATCTAATTTGGTCATATTTACTTGGAAGGTCACAAAAAATCTGTGTTGATGCAGAATATTCATCTTCACTTGATATATATTCAGGCGTCCCGCAGGGATCCATATTAGGACCACTTTTATTTATAATATATACAACTGATATAATGAAATCTATAATTAAATGTAAAACTCAAGCCTATGCAGATGATACACAACTATATCTGCATTTCAATCCGCAAGAATATATTCAAGCCCAAAATTTGATCAGTGAAGAATTGTATAAAATCAGTAATCTTGCTAGTCAACATGATTTGAAACTCAATCCGGATAAGACCGTCCTGATGTGTTTTGGAAATCAAAGAAATAGAAAGTTAGTAATCGATAATTTGTCTGTATCACTGAATGCCAAAACTTTGCGGTCAGTTGATTCAGCAAAGAATCTTGGTGTAATTATTGATTCTGATCTCAGATTTTCTAATCACGTGAAGTATTTAATGAAAAAATCCTACATGGCACTGAAAATTCTATACAGTAATCGTCATATTTTGAACAAAAACTTGAAAAAAATGCTATGTGAATCGTTGGTCCTCAACCACTTCAATTATTGTGACTTTGTGTATGGACCTTGTCTCGACAGTTGTGATAAATATAGAATTCAAAAAGTTCGGAATACCTGCTGTCGCTTGATTCATGGTTTACGCAAATATGACTCAATATCAGAAGCATTGAGAAAAACAGAGTGGTTGAACATGGTGAATCGAAGGGAGCTTCACTTAGGGGTTTTTCTTCATAAACTTATTACTCTCCCACACTCTACTCCTTTGAAACGAAAGTTAGTCCTACGTAATGACATTCACTCTAGAACTTTACGATATACTAGTAAATTTACCATGCCACTTTATCGGACAGCAATGTTCCAGAGATCATTTTTATATAATGCCATCAAACTTTACAATCTTTCAAATGAGCAGTTCAAAATAATGAATATTAATAAATTCAAGTACAAATTAAAAAAACAATTGTTTATGAAACAGTGAATTATACTTTGTAATCAAGAAGTGACCGCGGGTGTGAGGGGGGGGACACTGGGGGTGGGGATTGTCAGGAAATATAGTGAGGAAGTGATTTGTGAGTGTTTATATGTGCATATATTGTAATAACACATCTATATTATTAGATTATTTAGAAGATATCATATTGGTTGAGTATGAGTAGCTTCAGCTAGACTTCGCCAATTGTGATAAACAACTCTTCTGTAATGCTATAGAATTCATTGCTTATGTATTTATTTGTTCAATAAAGCCGCTTTATTATTATTATTATTATAAAACCATAGGCAAGTTGCAAAATATGAATATTCATAAACATCCCCTTTGGTAATCACCCTTCACATTGTATTCGATTTCCCACATCTCGCTGTTTTCTGGAATATACATTCATAGATTGATTTCAGGCTCATTCAATCAAATTTATTGAATCCGTTTTCATATTTTACATTGGATTGGACGTGTCTGGTGAGGTGTAAAACCCACACCATCAGTAGAAGAAAAATACAACTAAAGTACTAGTTCAAAAGATCATTTATATTGACAAAAAAGAGTATATATACACATACACATATGAACACACACAAATACATACATGGATCCACTACATTGATTCGGATGAACAACAATAATATCACTTCATGACACATGATGGTATTAGCCAGGGGACTAGTTGTTTTCTGACAGGTGCCAGCAAAAACCTACTGTGCAGGTAGATTTGGAACTGGTCTGAACGAATTGTTCGGAAGATGATTTGATTCAACGCCAGTCTTCAAGTATGCCCGTCGACTATAATGATTCTGTTTCTATGAATCTATAAACTTGTTTCAATATATCATCTTTTTGTTTTCCAGTTTGAAATTATTGTTTTTTCTCGTATAACATTGGGACATATTGGAAAGCTAAATGAATAATTATTTTCTCGTCATTTTTCGAATTATCAGTTTTTTCAGGTATGATCGTGACAAAAAATCTGCAACAAACATCAGTGATCTTTCCAGGTATTTCACATCATTCACTGTTTTAATTCTGATATTTTGTAATCTGGATGACAATTGATCAATACTTTCCTTAAAAATTGACTGAAGTGCTTTATGGTCAGTATGTACTGATACCCTCCTTCCACAAATATGAAAGTGAAATTTACAACAACGATCTGAATACTCAACATTACCGTTTCAACTTGGGCATATCGCTTTTCAATCTTGGAGCGAAAGCAACTAGTTTATTATCCCGAAGTAAACAAGCACCAAGTCCATTTTGTATAATCACTTTGTATAATTATGGGTTCTTCACTTTTAAGAAGAGAAGCATTGGTTTCAATAATTCTGAGTTGATCTACAACTTTTTTATAGTCTTCATCAAATCTATACAGTACATTTTAGCGAATTCCTCGAAGAGGTCGTGATTTCTGATAAATTTGGAATGAATTTAGGTAACTTTTTTAGAAAACTCGAAAATCTCTCCTAAGCATTTTCATCTAATAGATAATTCAACACAGTGATTGCTCTGATATATTTTTCATCCAACTTCATCAGATTTTCAAGATTATATGACCACAATATTTCACTTGATCCACTTTGAACTGAATTATTTTCCTGTAGAAAGTTATACCAAATCGTTTCGCCCAATCAAACAATTTCATTACATTCTTGTCATGCTCATCTTCATTTTCTACACAAATAATGATATCATCAAAATAAATGTTAACATTCGATATATCCCCAAAATTTTCCATATTCTTTTGAAAAACTTCTGGAGCGCAAGAAATGCCAAATGGAAGCCTATTGAAACGGTAGCATTTCGATAGTTGCTTTTGATTCAGTTGGTAATGGTTGAGGAATTCGTCTAGGTGGATTCATAACTGAAACAGCATCAGATTTGAGATGAATACGATAAAGACCAGGAAAATTGCCAGCACCCTCAAACAATCCTGGGTACTTTTTGGAAAGTTCATCTTTATTTCTCAGAGAATTATTCAATGAATGAACTCGCTTAATCAATTTGAATTTCACACAATCTCCTCAACTCAAAATTGGATCCGAATCAACATCAACAACCATAAAATTCACAAAATCTTTAGTACCTTTCATAATGCAATCCAATCTAGCCTTACCTACAAGTTTTATTTTATTGTTTCGATGTCCATAACTTACCATACATATTTTGGTTGGTTTCATCTTGTGATGTCCATTCGGATTGGAGAATATCTCCAATGGCAAGCAATTGACCTCTGCTACACTGTCCAATCTGAAAAGTATGTCACATCCATTCAATTTGATATTTTTGAACCAAACATCTCCAATACTTTCCAGTTCTCCCACTAGGTACGTACAGTTCAACGCTATTATTTTCATTAGGATCAGTACCAAAATCGGATTCTTCATCTCATCCCACAGTTAAGGCTAATTCATTTTCTTGAATTTCATTTGATTATTCTTTTTTTCTGCTTCAGAAATTCTCTACATTTTTTGACGAAATGACCTTTTCTCTCGCAGTATCCGCCTTCCTTACCGTAAGCAGAGCATCTCCTTATTTAAACAATCTTCGAATCTTTACAGAATCCACGAGAGCTTCTCCTTGTAACTCTTTCTGTTGAAATTTGCTGGCTCCAACTAACCTACAATATTGGAGGCCTTTGTCAAGTTTATGTCACCGTCACGTAGTAAATATTCTTTGATTGATTAAACCGCTCTGTTAGAAATGAATCGAAATTCTGGCCCACCATTTGGATTATGTTTTTGAATACGAAACTTTCATAAACTATGTTTTCCTGGGTTTGCATTACTCGTCAAACTTGGCGAGGATATTTTGAAGAGTGATTTTCTCTGCATCTAATTTGAGAGGATTGAAATACTCTCAATCCTCCTTCCCCAGTGAGATTAAGGAATAGTGCAACTTTCACTTCACTATCAGTTTTCTCATATGCTCTGAGGAAGATTCCAAATTGCTGTTTCCAGAAGGTCCAGTTTTCTACAACATTCTCCTCGAAACTCAGATACTTTGGTGGTCTGCATATGCTCTCCATTATTTCTAATTTACTTCCGACATCATGTAATATTATGAAGAAGTGAATAATTCAGATGACGTTTTTTATTCCAAGCAACTAACAACTAAACTGTTCACAATATATACAATCACTATGACTACGGTTTTTCTATAGCTGGTGGTTGGCTGATTTCCGAATAGAACAGGTTATCTTAGCAACTTTTCATACACTGAAATTAGCAGTCAAAATATTTTCTATATAAATGTTATTGTATCTAGGAGACTTTCAAGTTGCTAACCAAAAGGGCAATCAATTCACTGCCAAACCAAAGATGTTAATAACGAGGTTTATATCCTTGGAAGAGCTCACTCAATTCTGAGAGGATGGTAAACTGAATAGTGGGATAGGGGTATAGAGAATTATTCGGAAATGGGAACTTACTGATCGCTTCGGAGATAGCCAAGTTGGAGTCGGAGGATAATAAAATGAAGCGCGATATCGTAAACAATGGCACATTTCCACTGCCGATAGTCGTCTTGAGAATATCTGAACGACTCAGTTTGAAAAACGAAATATTCGTATATACCAGAGGCATACCCAAAGATATGCTTACAAAACAAGCTTCATTTTGTTTGTGAATAGTTCAAAGTTGATACATTACAGTCATTGAAATGGACTCCATCCATAATATTTTTGTCTGAAAACGAAGTCGATGGCGCTTAATATGAAAAATCATAAGGAAACATACTATTTTCACCGCTACATGTCTATCGTTAAGCAGAATGGCCACTATATTTTGGTGAATAATGAGCGTTACTTTTCTCTCTCCATTTCCCAGCGTATCGAGGTTCTTATAATATTCTCAGTACCTTCAATAATGTTTTTCTCCTACAAACATAGGATATGTGTTTGAAGATTGGGATATGACGCATATTAATAAATGAGATTTATAACAACACAAATATGGCTGTGAAGTAACAAGTTCTTTGAAGTTGAATTACAACGTAGACGCTTGACTATCGTTAACAACAGACCGAATTTAATATCCAATCACGGGGTGGATCGCTTTTATAAAAAACCTTACTTAACAATCAACTAGTCAATTAATTTATCAGTTACAGAAGCGTTCAGTTACGATACAGTTGCCTTCATTGCAACATACTAACTCATGAGCTTAAATACTTAACCTTAGGTGGAACATGGTCTTTACCACCGCCACCATATCAACTATATGTGCCATGAAGTGATAAATTCACGTTTAGGTATGTGGTTGATATTTCCGGTTCTGCCTAATTATTCAATTTTGAAATGATGACGTCTGCCAGAGTAAAAACTTCGGAAGCAAGATTCCTCTCCAAGAAGATTTCCAGGTGGAAGGTACTCAGGGGATTCTTCAACGAAAGTATTGAGAATCGATAATTGTTACATTCGTGGGACGAATAAAAATATCAATGATGTGCATCATTTTCTGCAAATAATAAAATGACATTTGCATTCTAACTGAAAGTCAGGTCAATTCATCTACGAATGAATTACATATGCTTCGCCTAGGTCATGAATTCCATTCTCACTTTCCTTTCAAAGGTGGTGTTTGTCTGTATTCTAGGAATGATTCAATGTACCAACAAGAATAAGGGCTAGAACCGAAGGATTTTGACGTGATGTGGTTTGGGCTTCTCAATCGTCAATTGACTGAATTTATCTGTTGCCTTTTCCTTTCACCTGAGAATGACTCTTTCAATATTTGAATTTATATCTGAAAAGATCGACTTCATTAAAAATAATCATCACTCACTATACTGGGTGATTTTAATTCGTCATGGCTTGAATTCTCCAAGAAAATAGACAAAAAAGGACGACAGACAGAGGCCTTCGCTAAGACTATTGATCTGGAACAACTGATAGGTCGACCCACTCGTATTCCTGATACTAATAGCCTATTTGCCAGAACACTAGACCTGTTCCTCACTTCTAATCCCAATCTTCATTAGATCAAAATTCACCCTCCCTTGGGTAATTCTGATCACACTTTGATCTCGACCACTTGTTCGTATTCAGTTTCAATGAATATTAAACTACCCACAAGCCGAGTCTGACATTACGATTCAGACGACTGAGTCGGTCTTCGAGGGTTTTTCTCTGATTCTCCTTGGAGAAGGGGTCTGTTTTTCATCTGGTGATCCCACTTCAAGAGCATAAATGGAATCTCCGATACCATCATTCTGGGGATAGAGACAATTATTTCAAGTAGTATAAAGACACCACTGTCTGAGAATACCTGGTTCAATAGAACCTACTCTGATGAGTTATGAGCTATATTTCATTCGAATAATGAATGAGAACCATTCGTTTCCCCAATGGTAATTTTACACAAACTCTTTTCTATTGGACAGTTCTCCTGTATTCTAGCTGTATCACCGGCAAGTAATGTTATGTTCCTCTACATTATGGTAAATCTTTTTTATATAAGGGGAAAATTAGATGTCCCAGCTCTGAACCTGGAAGCAATCTAATTTTGGCATTATACATATTAGGGGCCAGCAAGTTTCCATTTGGCATATCCCTTCTTATAATTATTCATAATTTTTTCAGATTGTGGTAGTTTAGTTTAGTTTATTTATTGGTAAAGTATTACACTGAAGTGCTTTAGGTTGAGAACCCAAAAAAACTACGAAGAAATTATCACATTCATGTGAGTAAGTTTGATGCGAATGGTGATTCTCATTGATTTTACCGTACAAAGAGTGCCACAGGAACCCAATCAATTGTTTCTGCACACTTTCATTCGGGCAAATTTCGTTCCCAAACATACTAAAATAACGTTCCAAATCAAACATATCATAGAGTTATTGCAAATTTGCAGAATGTATACCTACCGTATACGTTATACCTTAGCGCTGTATATCGATGAACGTACTACGTTATAACTCAACAAATTTTGTTTACTATTGCGCATGCGTACATGTCATTTTGAGGCATACCGTATACTCCAGATGATGTGCAATAACTCTCTAATATCATGGTAGTCAATATGTTCAGCTCGTATCAAGACAAAGATATGTCGATAACAATACGGTGCTTCCATTTCTCCCAACACATTTGCAATCGTAAACGAGTAATTAACAGCAATGAATAATTTTCTCGGTGACGCATCTCAGTGGTTTACTGGAATAGCTTTAAACCCAATAGCGGAGGAGGCTCTGAATCGAATTCGTTGATAACCTGAAGAGCCATTGGTACGTCTGACAAAGTCATTACGAGGTTGATTGTTTTGTACGGAGTGGATCGTAAATCTGTTTCATTTTGAGAAGGATTTGAGCCGTTGTATATTTCACAATATTCTTGCAAAGTTAGCGTAATGCGCTTCTTATTGAAGTGATTACAGGTTGGTGTTGAGATAAGTGAGCTTTGTTGATGAAATTGTTACACCACTAGGCAACTGGTCAACCTAATGTAATGCTTGGTATGAAAATATAGTTTGAAATAATTCAGTCAGAATGCATATGACAGCAACACCATGTAAGTTTCAACCAAGATGCATTGGATCTCAATTAAAGGTTCAAATCAATTTTGAGAATGCACTTAAGCCCATCGCGTTTCATCTTGGCATGTAAATAATAACATATTGCTTCCTATGGGAAAATCACCCGTTTGGAACCTTCAGGTCGTTGAATATTTTGGAGAGATGACTTAACTTAACACCAAACTGATATTATTTGCACTCGATGTACATTTTGCTACCGATTTTAGCATCTTCAGGAGGAGAATTTTTTTCTAAATCTGAAGACTAGGGTTAGTTATTTATATACGTTGCATTATGACGTTGTGCAAGAACTGCGAAGTATTTTCTTGGTCCGATATAGACTTCGTCTGTTAAAAACAAATTATTCTAATTAATTTGATTAAACTTACTAGTGGGCTGAAAGGAATAAGACTTCCATACTATTTACACATTACTGGACTTTTCCTCCCTTCCATAACCACACCAGTTTTGAAAGATGAAATAAATACTACTGGGAACTCACTGTACTCAAGTCTAAACAGAATCCGTGGCTGAGTAGCCTCACCAGAATCGCTTGAACGTTAGCTTGCCCAGAACGTGGGATTTGTTAATTCCAAGAAAGCTGCATCCATTTGCAAATGAGGCAGTTTGAATAGTCAATAAATCAGGTTATTATCGAATCAAAAAAGCACTGGGAGGAAATCAAATCATATATATCAGTTAGTCGTAATACAGGTAATAGAGGATTTTGTTTTGCAAAATTAGGCAGGAGTTATTTTATTGCATGGATAGTTGCAGTCTGACGTACTCAACCTAAAAACACAAAATACTTACAAAAATGGCGAACGGAAGTGCCGCCATTTTGTGAAAAACCGTTTGGGCCTGTATCTCCGTAACCGTGCACTTTAAGCCCACAATTATGGGGACCTATTTTATAGATGATTAAATTTTCTATCTTTTTTATTCAATATTTTTTTTTGTAGCACTCACCGTTCACGACTTATATTATTATTACTTTCTGTTTATTCACTTTTTTACCGATATCTCTTTAAATAATTGTTTGAACAATAAATTGTTAGAAATAAAACTTTCAAATCGATTAATTTTCTACAACTTTCATTCGAAACTTTTTTCTCTAAAGTTAATATTTTTGAAGTTACAACGCGTTCAATGTTGTACTACCGAGTACAAGGTTATCAAGAACGAAGTATGCATAGCGTAATGATGTAGCGAATCCGATACATAATAAAAAAAATATGAATTTTAGAATTTTTTTGATTCAATAAATAATTATTAATTCAAGTTCTTACCTGCAAGAAATAGCGAATACCCATTAAATTTTTTTTTGTATTTTCTTTAAAACAATTAAATATTACTACAATTAATTCAAAAACTACTGTCATAATTAAACACGCAAATAAAAAAATGGAATATTTATTGAAGAATATAAGTGAAATTTATTTTTACAAATGTACACCAAAATGAATCATATGTCATATGTAGGGTGGTGAATTTTCGATGTTCGTTATCTTCGTCAGTGGCATATAAAGATTGTAACGCCTCTATTAATTTGTCGTTGGAATCATCACCAATATCTTCATCGATGTCGCACAATTCTGTGTTGTTGACGATTACTTTCAGCTGATTAGTGCACGTTTCCTCTGTGCAGTTCTCACAGATTACCCTACAGTCCAATCCTGCTTTTCGGCACCCCACAGCCAGTTCTGCATTTGCATGAAATGCACTCTCCCAGATACAAGACGATTGAAATTAACGCGTTGTAACTTCGAAAATATTAACTTTAGAGAAAAAAGTTTCGAATAAAAGTTGTAGAAAATGTATCGATTCGAAAGTTTTATCATAAACAATTTATTGTTCAAACAATTATTTAAAGAGATATCGGTAAAAAAGTGAATAAACAAAAAGTAATAATAATATAAGTCGTGAACGGTAAGTGCTACGAAAAAAAATTTAATTATCTATAAAAAAGGTCCTCATAAATGTGGGCCTAAAGTGCACGGTTACGGAGATACAGGCCCAAACGGTTTTTCACAAAATGGCGGCACTTCCGTTCGCCATTTTTGTAAGTATTTTGTGTTTTCAGGTTGAGTACGTCAGACTGCAATTATCTATGAAATAAAATAACTCCTGCCTAATTATGCATTATGGACACGAGTAGCTGGCTCCCTATTACCTGTACTATCAGTCGCGAGTATCGAGAATAGCGGGTTAAGAGAAAAACATTGAACACGCTTCGCGCCTTTGGAGAGATTATCTTAGAAATTACACCCTGTTCTAATAAAGATGAACGTATCGCATCTCGAATAGCAGTTGTGCTCATTGTTTTGGTTGAAAAATGGAAAATATATGCGACGGATATATAGGTCGCATATCAGGCCTTGAAAAGAGGGTAAAAACGAAAAAATAGTATCGTTTTAAAGCTGTTATCTTGTGGTGTATGATTTTTTCCTCGTCGTTTTTTCTAGTTGTTAACCAACCACAAAAAAAAAACATGAATGTTGAAATCTTTACGAGTGTAGAAGAGCAGACTTTTGATGTACCTCGAAAAGTTGCTTTGTTAATTAGAAAACAATTCCCTCTGATTAAATTATGTTCTATTAGTAGCTTATCGAAAAAATACAAAAACTTTTATCGCTAATAATACTTTTCTACAATACTCTTGTTTGAATTTTTTTGTGGAGGTGAATATCCCATGAATTCCATTCTGGCCTAACAGTTGATATAAGAAATAATATGTCTTTTTTCTTCCGGTCCAGGATAGAGAAAACCTAAGAAATGGATTTCATGATAATCCTTGTCTTTGATATCGTTCCGGAAACCCGATCTGCTTCTGTTCTCGGAACTAATTCATAAATATTTTTCATCTATGTTTGATTTCGAAAGTAGTGCTTTTTGGCAGGAAATGGATATTGTGATATAAACTCCAATAATCGTGATTTGTCGACACCATTTCCTATGACAACATTACTGTATTTTGGTGAGATCATGCCACATCTCCGATAATATCGGACATGTCGATGTGTAACCTTCGTAAAAACATTCAACATAGTCCATGCATTTTTCTCGCAGGAGGAATGGGCAAATTCGGTTTGCTTTTAGAATGCCTCGTTTTTTAGTTGGGGCTTGATCCTATGAAAGTTTTTGCTTTTCAGTTATGGGAATTTATCGACTTTATGATGATGGCACTGCCTTGTACTGACGAGAGGACACTTGAAGACCGGAACCGGTCTGCAAGTGTGTCCGCCCCTATAATTGGAAACCAATTCTTCCATTGGTATCGCCAAAAGCAAATGCAGGATATACTTCTGTGAAGAAACCTGCCAGGGGAGTATTATGTTGTTTTCTGATAGGTGCCAGCCAATACCTACTGTGTAGGTAGTTTGAGAGTGACTTGAACGAATGTTCGAAGTCTGATTTGATTTAACGCCAGTCTTCAAGTATACCCATCGACTATGTCGAATGTTTTCGATATCTCAAAGCAAAGTAATTAAAAGTGAACATTTCAAACGTTTACTCTGGTGAATTGAATCAAACCTCCATTGAAATTATAATTCGAAGACTTACAGAAATGAACGTTCACTGAACGTTTCATGCAAGGTGATACAAAACCCACTTATCTACTGAAAAAAAGTTGTCGCTGGCTTGGCAACTATACCGTGTAACACAGACTCAGGGTACACCCCCGTTTTCTCCTTTGCTTTTTTAGCTATATTTCTGAAATTTGGAAAATTGAATATGCTCACTGAGCAGCACTTCTCGACATATCTGAAAGAAAAAAAACAACTTCCAATTTTTCCGGAAATGACATCAACTTTCGATTCTTGAATGGGACACCCTGTATATTGTTACATGATCGGTTAGGGATGATCATGAGGAATCCAACGATACCAGGTTTTATGGTGTTATCTCCGATGACTACGGAGATATCGCCATTTATTTTATTCATAAGCTCAATGAGTGGGAGAGAAAATTGGATTGACCCGCCAGTAAAAGTTTCTCTCTCCTACTCGTTGAGCTTATGGATAATATAAATGGCGATATCTCCGCAGTCATTGGAGATAACATCATCAAACCTGGTATCGTTGGATTCCTCATGATCATCCCTAGCCGATAATGTAACAATATACAGGGTGTCCCATTCAAGAATCAAAAGTTGATGTCATTTCCGGAAAAATTGGAAGTTGTTTTTTTTTTTCAGATATGTCGAGAAATGCTGTTCAGTGAGCTTATTCAATGTTCCGAATTTCAAAAATATAGCTAGAAAAACAAAGGAGAAAACGGGGCTGTACCATGAGTGTGTGTCACACGGTATATTCATTAAATTGCATCATACTGATCGTATTCGAAATACCCATAGTGGATAGATTTACGATACAATTATTCGTACTCAGTGAACGATTGAGAGTGTTTAATACTGCAGCTATATAATGACCACTGTGCTACACACATTAATACAGTTCACAAATGAATAATTCTCATTCTCAAGGACTTGATGTTGATCACTCCTCATACTGCCAGCATGATCAAAGCTTAAATATCTTTCTACGAATGTGGACCTACCAAAAATTTCAGAAAAAATCCACAATTTGGTCAAGTGCTAGTAAAACCCGACTATAAACAGTTTTGGGATGAGAAATATTCCATTTCTCAGCCACTCTCATAATAAACATGTATGGCACGTAACTTATTCTTCAATATTGTTTTTTTATGATTTCGCTGTTTACATCACGACAGGAGCCATCGGACGAGCTCCATTCTCAAATCCGCTTATTTCTCTGGACTATTGGGGAAAAGTTGATGATTTCTTTTTGGTGAATATGGACTGCCTATTACTGCCTGAAATATTAACAATCGCGCCATTGTTCATTGAATCGATACAAATTTGATGGGTAAAGTATTTCCAACTTTTTGTTGTTACTATGCAGATTTTTTCCCTGTTTCCTGAGAGTTATAACAACAAAATTTCAAAACATTACACTTCGAAATCGCAGTATATCCCATCTTCTTGCCCTTGAATCTCCACATGTTCACTAAACACTATGAAATTGTGTTTTCGGTTAGATCGCACTATAAAAATTGTAGCCAGGGTACCTGTACAAGGAAGAGAAGTTTTAAGTCTATAGGGAAAGTTTCACTCATTCATTTCAGTTTTTTTATCCCCTTTCATCCTCGTTGTATGACCCTTTCTCCCAAATTGATGCATTTGGCCAGTACTTAGCTTTTTATTATCAAACTTCATTTCATTTGCAGGACCTTCATAAATTATATTTCAGTTTCTTTGTATTTGAAACTTACTCAGATAACTTCAGGAATACTTTTTGCTTATCCCCAATGTACAACGGAGATTGATCTTGATTTCTTTCTGTTGATTTTTTGGCACCGTTTCATATTTTCACTACCCTGTTTAACTCAAGATGTGTGAGCCTCTGAAGAAGCTAGCCACTCGCGCCAGCGAAACGTCGGGAAGAAGTTCCAACAAACGACGGCCTTCGAACCCAAACCAAAGTGGTGATAGTTAAACCCTGCTGTATAGTTTTTCAAAACCACCTTCTGAAGATTCATTTTGGAGCGGTATTTCAAAAATATGAAGTACGAAGAGACGTTCACCTTTTTTCATTGATAACATATAAAAATCTGAAAAATGAAACTGAGAAATAATGTTAACATATATAAGTATCAACAGCAAAGAGAATCAATGATATAATGGATTCCGGGAATTCATCTTCGGAGGAGATTTCTAAGGGTTCTCTAATCGATTTGAAAAAAAACAACAAAAATATGACATTATACAGTGAAAGAAATATATAGAAATGTTTATATCGAAGTTTCATTGGCCTAGATATATTTTATACAACCTGCATGTTTTCTATTTTCCATTGAAATGTTCACATAATTCGACTGAAGGTTCATATGACAGCACACAAACCATTTTCACGTATGAATTCCCAGATGATTCACCTGAAAACATTACCAAATCAACGAGCACTTGTATGTAGCTTTTTCACAATTTCCTGTTTGAATAGCATGATGACTGCAAATTCGAGTGGATAAGTACTCAGACAGTGATGAAACGAAATAAAAACTCTGAAATGGAAAGCTGAATCCATTTGCGAATAACATGCTCGATGTGCCTTTCATTTTATGGTCTATACATTGATATTTTTTATTCAATTGTCAATCTGGTGGGAAAAATTTTACTGACATTGAGCCCCATGTGCTCTGAACGTAATATGAAACAAATCATCCGAGTGTGTGGATAAAGTGATAGTATATCATGATGAATTACGTTTTTTGGATGGATGTGGAAATTGCAAACTGAGGCTTCGTTCCGATCTACGTTTTGTTATCTTTATTCAAATAGTTTGTGATAGTGTGGTAATGAAATATTTTTTGTACCTTCTAATGAAATGAGGAAAGGTCGAACTCTCCTGCAGACAAAATAGATTTACGAAAGCTATCTGTGAAAATAATACAGAAATATTCATAACGTAACTGTTTCATCTGATATTTTATATTCTGTTCTTCATTTCACTTCCAGGACCTTGTATTTTTATAAATTTTTTGAGAGATGTCATATTGACTACAATTACCTTTTGAGAAAAATGTTTCAGAATTTTATTGAATTGACTGCGAAGCAATGATCCTTGGGACATATTATCTAGTTCTGCGGAGAATACGATATGAATATGGATAAAAAAGTTCGAGGGTGGATTTATGCAGGCCAAAATAACAAATATCAAATCACAATTATCACGTAACAAATATCAAGTATAAATTGAAACTTTTATTTTTCAATGATAGTGTCCATGCAGCCAATTATCAATTAACAAATATAAGTAAGCGGGTCAACTTTCATCTTTCTATGTTATTTGAACGTGATTTCCTTATTGTGCGTAACTGATACGCAAATGACGGAGTGGTCTGTCCATTCAGTGATCTTGACACGAAAATTAACTTCTGTCAAAACACTATATTTTATTCACTTACGAAAATATTATTTTTGAAATGAAAATTGACGACTGTATTCTCGTGGACCTTGTTCGGCAATTGTATTGTGTATATGACGAAGGAACAAGAAATTCAAGGATAAAATTATGAAAGAGAATATGCTTGGGTTACATATCATGAACAGTGATGATAACAATACAGAAACCGTCTCAAGTCTCAACTTTTTTCATTTCACTGAACATTTTGAAAGTTGTTGTTCATTATGAGATTATAAGATTAGGGCTAGGTCCATCAGAATATTCAATGGCTTATTTGTTACGCGATAATTGTTATTTGATGTTTGTTATTTTGGGCTGCATAAATCTACACCAAGTCCACCCGGTATCCGACGACGAGGCGCAGGATTATACAGAAATTTGGGGGAGATATCCGAGACGATGATTCTATAGGAGGAGTTGATTCGACCCAGACCGGAGGTATGCTAAATTAATAATGTTAGGAAGCACAAGAAGATCACAAGCCGTGAGAAGAGACCTTAATTTCCCATCTATTGGTTATCGATATTTTAAAAATATGCCAATTCATTCAGCAAATAAGACTTAAAGTTTTCAATCTAGTGCCGGTGTTTAAAAACTGGTAATTGAAATTGATAGGGCTGGACAAATAATTGAATTGAATAAGTTAGGATATGAATTGAAATTATTAAAATTGGAAATTGAAGTTTGTCACTCTGAAGATTTTGAAATAAATCAACATTCGTCAGTTAAATCTCGTAGTCATCCTTCTAATTCAATTCTTCAGTCAGTACCTTCAGTTACTGAAACAGTTGATAACACATTTACTGAGGGTGTGCTTGGTTCATTGAGAAGAACCATCTAATGAGTTAAAAATATTTTTCACGAAGTTAAAACAGTCGTTATCAACAATGATCATTCACATCTCAGTCAGCTTCTCAACGCAGTGGCTGATGCTATTAAATCGGTAAAGAACAATCCATTTAAGAATAAATTGACAGCAAGACAGACTGTTGAGAGGGATTCCCCTCTCTTTCATGATTCTTCCGAAGAATGGTCAGTGTTTATTAGCCAATTTCGGCGAACTTCTTTGTTATGCCAGTAAACACAAGAGGAACAAATGATCAAACTGCACAAATGTCTACGGGGTGAAGCAAAACTTGCTGTAGCAGACATGATGGTGGCCCCTGAAAGGTTTCCACAACTAATTGAGATCTGTGAGGGCAACATTCGTGGTGGTTCAACTTCCACTGTCTGAACTACTTATCTACTATGGAACGTATTACCCGAAACTAAGGCTGGATTCAGACAGATCCGAAATCCGATCGTAGGACAATCTGATAGCTTTCTGATTGGTCTAAATTTAGAAAGCTATCGGATTGTCGTACGATCGGATTTCGGATCTGTCTGATTCCAGCCTAATTCATTCGCAGAATTGCGAGCGGTAATTATGAAGTCATGACAAAATATGGTGTGTTAAAATTGGGGAATATTTGAAGAGGAACGGAAAATATAGTTTAATGAATGATAATAGAAAGGAATGAAGGAAAAAAAAAAGAAAAACTTCAATCCGCCTGCCCTCCAATCTCGAACCATTCAGATTATAACAGGTTTCGTAGGAATTACATGGTTCGTACAATAGAAATACTAATCGTACTACTCTGATGGTGATCTTATATACATTGAGCACATGAAGCTTGAAACGAATCCGGTGGAAGCTATGTTTCTATGATGAACAAGGGGAGTTCTGAATCCTGGCTGGATCATATTTTTCCAAAAGCAGAAACCGATTTGGAGTTATTTGGAGTTCACGCTACCATTTGTAGTACTAACAAATATAACAGATTATTTCTCAAGATAAACATTGTCAGATTATTAAAAGTAAATTGAGTTATCATATCAACTGTAATAAAATGAAAGAAATAGCGACTAATAACAAATGGATTCGCTTCTACGATTCCTGAAATGTAAAAAACCACTGTGTATAGTAGTTTTCACAATAAATGGTATTGACTGAAGGATTATAATAAAACCAATTAGACCCTTAAGTTGTACACAATGGGATTAAATCGGGTAGTTTATTGCAGTTAATAAGCCAATACCATTTACTGTGAAAAATACTATACGTATAGATCCTTCAGATGATTTTATTTATAGCCAGTTCCCAAGTGAGCTCACCAATTTGCCTTTTGTTGGTGCCCCGCAATGAGTAGGTGGCGTGGTGACGGCTAATATGCCTGTAGTTAGTTTCAGCCTTGTTCGAGGAATGCTATAGTGGAATGAGGGTGATTTTTCATTTTGGGAAATCATCGATATCGACTAGATTATGGAAACTTTATCTCGTACTGACGAGAGGCCCAATAGCCCAATAACCGCTTTACAAGTGTGTCCTTCCCAATGATTGAAAATTAGTTCCCGCAGTAGTACCGCCGAAAGTATATGAAGAAATTTCTTCTGTGAATTATCCTGCACTGACACCAATAAAATATTATTCAACTTCCTCGTAATTGGCCAGGGGAGAAATTTTTTCCCGGCAGGTGTAAGTCCATAACCCACCGTGTAGGTAAGTTGAAACTGGCCCGAATGAATTGTTCCTTCAGATGATTTGACTTATAGCCAGTCTTCTCACCGACTTCAGTCAGTATCATTTATTAATTTGATCGATTTTGGAAAATATGATTGATAGAATGTCGGTTGGACTATCAAAACAGTTTTTATATTTGGATATTTTCAATCACTGTTATCCAGCAACGACAAAATTCATTTGCAAAAAATATAAACAAAAACATTGACACTAGATACATATGGTCCCGATTTGGCTCTCAGGTAAACAAAATAAGACTTGGATGAATGACGAGGTTCGAAAATCAAGTATGAATCTCAAACAATTACATGTACTGTCAAGAACGTTTCTCCATCTTCGCGACTACTATAACCAACAAAAAAAATACATGGAAAACTTTTGAGATCGACCAGAAAGAGTCATTATCAAAATATCATTTCAAACTCTGATAATCCAACTGAAAGTGCCTGGAAACTCATAAACGATTTTAGTAATGAAAGTAGTAAACATAGAGAAAATATTGTGCAGCAATCAGACGAAAATGGCTCACTAGAGACTCCACTAGAAGTGGCAGAAAGCTTCAATATATTTTTCAAAAGAGCCCCATCAGATATAATTGATAACATACGAAAACCATCATATTCTATTCAAGAAATCAGAACTAAAGTTTCAAATCCTTTACTTCTGTGTCCATACAGCACCAGTGAATTAGGGGAACTTTTGCTTGATAAACTCAAGAACTCAAAATCGTCTGGCTTTGATAAAATTTCACAATTTTTAGTGATGGTAAATTTCTGTAATGGTAAATTTCCGGAAAAATTGAAAATGGAAAAGGTAATTCCAGTCCTCAAAAATGGAAATCCAAAACATATCGGTAATTATTGACCCATAACGATTCCATCTGTGTTTTCAAAACTTCTCGAATATAGCTATCCCAATAGACTCAACTTTCATTTACAGGAAAACAATGTTATTATAGAGAACCAGCACGGTTTCCAAGAATGTAAATCTACAAACACTGCTATGCATTCATTCTATAAATCATTGACAACTTTCATTGATGCGGGTGAGTGCCCTGTTTGAATCTTCTGCGATCTCGCATTCGATTGTGTCAATCTTGAAATCTTGTTGAGAAAATTAGAAGATGTTGGTATTCATGGGCAATCCTTAAAGTAGATAAAATCTTACGGACAGTCGTTGTCAGTATGTCAGCATCACAACAACAAGCGAATGGTCAACAGATGTGTGTAGATCTGAAAGTCTCTCTATTAGTATGGGTGTACCACAAGCATCTGTGTTGGGTCCAATTATATTATTGATATATATAAATAATATGGTTTCCGTTCATTCCCCAGCCCGATTTACAGTTTATGCAGATGATAGTACGATTCTCATATCTGATCAAACTAATACAATTATTGAGTCTAAATGTAATAAACTTTTACAAAATCCGAATGACTGGTTTGGCCTAAACGAACTTTATCTAAATTTAAATAAACGCATTACATTCATTTTCATAATGGGCAACGAAAAATTGAAAATATAAATTCAATATCGAATAACAGGAAAATTGACGAAGTTCCTTGTGTGAAATTTTTGGGACTGCACATTGATGAGTGTCTCAACTGAAAGAGGCACTGTCAGGTGGTTGTCTCGAGGATGAACTCGGTGAATTACCTTTTTCGAAATTTGAAAACTGTTCTATCACATAACCAGCTCATCATGTTGTATTGTGGACAGGTGGAGTCCCACTTGAGGTATGGGATAGTCTTCTGAGGGATGTCTTCTGATATAAATAAAGTATTCATATCACAAAAAAGGATAATTTGTTGAATGACAGGCATCACTCGTCTGACTGGCTGTAGAGAATATTTCAAGAAATTAAAGATTTTGACATTGCCCTCATTATATTTCTACGAAGTCTGCCTCTTCATTTTCACGAATTTAAATGGATTCAAGATTACTAGAGAAGTACACAGCATCACCACGAGACAAAATAACAATTTATATATTCCTTTTTCAAAAATTAATGTTTTTACACATTCATCTGCAATAATTGGTCAGAAACTCTTCAATGAGCTGCTGTTGGCATTAAAATCCTGTGGAACAATAAAAATGTTTACACACTGCTACTTTCAATAAATAATGTTTTTTATTCCGTTGACGAATTCATGAACTGTGAAAATTTTTTATACTGTGACGTCTGAGTTTTGCACCATAATATGTAATGTAATATGTTTTTGTTGATAACTGCCATATGTATGTATTTTACTATAATGTATTATGTCCTGTGTATTATGACATATCCTTTTTTTTCTGCTCTCTATTGACCAATCCTATACAAATTGTATTTGTCAAAGAGGGAAATAAAGTACCAAATCAAATCTTATTCTGTGAGAGTTGTCACTATTTGAATACAAAATTGCAATTTTTGCAGAAAAAATGCAGATATTCAGTGCATTGACAATAACTATGTCTGAATCCAATAACAAATAATGCTGACCTAACAAATGATAGTTGGTATAACCTGGCAAATTACCAATGAAGTAACCCCAACTTCTGTAGCGCTATCTACCACCAGCTTTACAGAATAACTGCCATTGATCTCGCAGGATTTTATGTATGGATGAATAATGATGAATCTTCATCTTTTACTTCGAGTCTATAGATCTGTCGAATCTCTTTTTCTTGCTGTCTCTCTCATTTTCGATTGGCATTTTTTTCAACAAAACAGCACATAATGAATATTTATCTTTTCTCTTTGTTTATACCTCAAATATTGAATAGGTTTTCGTATTAGTCATATTCGTTGATCATTGAATAATGTTCATCAAGCAACGATGATGACGTTGAATGAGCGACTATTACTTGAATCACATTTTACCCTGTCAGGGATCACGTTCATACATGTAAGGGTAGGGTCGCAATTTTGGGAAGAAATGGGAGAAACTTTCCAGACGATTCGAAAAAGCTTCAATTCCATCTCACAATTCACGGGTGACAAACAAAACTGTTTTTTTATAAAGTTTCACTCTGAACCTTTCTATTTTGCCAATAAATACTGACCTTTCTTTTGTTTACGAGAACGGAGACGATACGACATTCGACTCCATATTGTTTTTTGACCCAAACAAATAGATGCCGCCAGACGTTTTCTGGGTCACAAGATTCGAATTGTCACACAAACGCAATTTATTCTGAATGGAGAAGTTCGGCTTCTACACCTAGAGGTATCAAACAGTGATTTGATTCCAGTTTGTAACCCCCCAAAAAAATTCAATAGCACACGAGTGGAAAGCCAATATTCGAAGAGATTTCCAGGAGGGCATTATGTGAAAGTTACTAGTAGGTATGATTTGTCTAAGATAGGCGGCAGTATTCAAAATATATGAGTTCTGATTTTTTATTGGTAAGCATTTGACCATTCAATAGCAGGATTTTCAATTTGAGTTTGAAATCGCCTCCTAGAGCGCAACCGTCTTTGTAGAACTGTTTTATATTTTGCATCTGATTCCATATATTGTTGAAGTTTGTTCATCAAGATTGGCATTGAAATAAAAAACAATTGAAACACAATTTATAGTCCAGTCAAATCATGACAAATATTGAAGATGTTGCTCTGATTTTTGACAACCCCAAAACAATCGAAAGAAATGCATGCAGAACACATTCTCCCGATTTTTCTGTTATTTCATCGCTCTCCTTT
>JAVJAQ010005812.1:0-16469 GCA_032362365.1 Zygogramma bicolorata
ACCGCTGTGAATTTGGCGGCCACTTTCAGCGGCCAGTTTCTCCGGAAACTCCCGAAGGCGCTGACCAGTGGCGTACGAAATAAATTTAATTCACATCATCTTAAAATACAATTTCCAGCTCAACCAGTTATCAGTGAGTGCTCTAAAGAAACCTCATTACACTTTTCCACCCGAAATTTTCAACACGTTGGGGGACCAAGGGTGGAATTTTTAACCCTTTCGTTTTAAAAAAAATATCATGAAATGATTCATCTAGCACAACCCAATTTTCAGGAGTTACTCTTAATCATACTCTGTTTATTTTTACGTCAATAAATCTCACTTCGCTAGAGGACTTGGGGGTTGAATTTCAACCCTTGAAATTGAAAATGGAATTTCATTGAGAAATACGTAATCCTTTGATCACAACCAAATTCTCAGGAATTACTCACAATCATACTTTGTTTACTTTTTCGTTAATAAATCTCACTTCGCTAGGGGACCAGGGTGGTAAACTTCAACCCTTAAAATAAAATATGGAATTTCATCAATAAATAATTCTCTGAGCACAACCATATTCTCAGGAATTACTCTTGATCATAGTCTGTTTACTTTTTTGTCAATAAATCTCACTTCGCAAGGGGACTTGGGGGTTGAATTTCAACCCTTAAATTAATAAATGGAATTTAATTGAGAAATAATTCTTTGAGCGAAATCAAATTCTCAGGAATTACGCACAATCATACTTTGTTTACTTTTTCGTTAATAAATCTCACTTCGCTAGGGGACTTGGGGGTTGAATTTCAACCCTTAAATTAAAAAATGGAATTTCACTGTGAAATAATTCTTTGAGCACAATAATATTCTCAGGAATTACTCTTGATCACAGTCTGTTCACTTTTTTGTCAATAAATCACACTTCGCAAGGGGACTTGGGGGTTGAATTTCATCCCTCAAATTAAAAAATGTAATTTCATTGAGAAATAATTCTTTGAGCACAACCAAATTCTCAGGAATTACTCTTGATCATAGTCTGTTTACTTTTTTGTCAATAAATCTCAGTTCGCTAGGGGACTTGGGGATTGCATTCCAACCCTTGAAATAAAAAATAGAATTCCATCAAGAAATAATTCTTTGACCAAAATCAAACTCTCAGGAATTACGCACAATCATACTTTGTTTACTTTTTCGTTAATAAATCTCACTTCGCTAGGGTACCAGGGTGGTAAACTTCAACCCTTTGAATAAAATATGGAATTTCATCAATAAATAATTCTTTGAGCACAGCCAAATTCTCAGGAATTACTCTTGATCATAGTCTGTTTACTTTTTTGTCAATAAATCTCACTTCGCAAGGGGACTTGGGGGGTGAATTTCAACCCCTAAATTAAAAAATGGAATTTCATTGAGAAATAATTCTTTGAGCACAACCAAATTCTCAGGAATTACTCTCAATCTTACTCCGTTTACATTTTCGTCAAAAAATCTCACTTCGCTAGGGGACTTGGGGGGTTGAATTTCAACCCTTGAAATAAAAAATAGAATTCCATCAAGAAATAATTCTTTGAGCAAAATCAAACTCTCAGGAATTACGCACAATCATACTTTGTTTACTTTTTCGTTAATAAATCTCACTTCGCTAGGGGACCAGGGTGGTAAACTTCAACCCTTAAAATAAAATATGGAATTTCATCAATAAATAATTCTTTGAGCACAACCAAATTCTCAGGAATTACTCCCAATCAAACTCCGTTTACTTTTTCGTCAAAAAGTCTCACTTCGCTAGGGGACTTGGGGGTTAAATTTCAACCCTTGAAAAAAAAATAGAATTCCATCAAGAAATAATTCTTTGAGCAAAATCAAACTCTCAGGAATTACGCACAATCATACTTTGTTTACTTTTTCGTTAATAAATCTCACTTCGCTAGGGGACCAGGGTGGTAAACTTCAACCCTTAAAATAAAATATGGAATTTCATCAATAAATAATTCTTTGAGCACAACCATATTCTCAGGAATTACGCGCAATCATACTTTGTTTACTTTTTCGTTAATAAATCTCACTTCGCTAGGAGACCAGGGAGGTTAACTTCAATGGAACAAGTGATACTACTACTACTTTCTGTACCTGTAAACCAAATGCTTTGTGATACTAGAAATAATGATTATATTTTTAGTTGTAAGATTCTGGATGATTTCAATGTTAACCATCACTTCAAAATCTTTTATTTTCCATTTTATTCGTGAAAGCTTTCTGATTCATCTAATTCTATAACATATTGTACGAAAGATGATTTGTTTTATGTACAGTACACATAATCAATCATATCTGGACAACCGCCCCGAAATCATTTTTTTGAAACAGACGTGTCGATTTCCCAACAGTCATGATCAATTATGTGAACTGTAAATGATTTGTTATAAAATATTATGAATCTTTGTGAGAACTGAACTTTCGTTCTTTATGCTTGTGAATATATTTAAATGATGATAGATGAATAAAAATTTCATTAATAAATGAAAAGAATGAGGTTTGACTATTATTAATGAATTGGCGAATTCTCAAATTGAATTGTCGAGAATTAGTTTTCAAGAAAGTCATTGAAAATAAACAACAAGTCAGAAGTTATCATCTAGAAAAAGTTATAATTTCTGACACAATATTGAACGAAGGGTAATTGGAAATTATTTCTGAAGAAATGATTGTGCTACGACAGTAAGTTCTCCTTGAAATACCATTTTTGATTTCAAGGGTTGAATTCACCCCCCAAGTCCCCTTGCGAAGTGAGATTTATTGACAAAAAAGTAAACGGAGTTTGATTGAGAGTAATTCCTGAAAATTTGGTTGTGCTCAAAGAATTATTTCTCAGTGAAATTCCATTTTTTAATTTAAGGGTTGAAATTCAACCCCCAAGTCCCCTAGCGAAGTGAGATTTATTGACGAAAAAGTAAAGGGAGTACGATTAACTGTAATTCCTGAGAATTTGGTTGTGCTCAAAGAATTATTTCTCAGTGAAATTCCATTTTTTAATTTAAGGGTTGAAATTCAACCCCCAAGTACCCTTGCGAAGTGAGATTTATTGACGAAAAAGTAAAGGGAGTACGATTGACTGTAATTCCTGAGAATTTGGTTGTGCTCAAAGAATTATTTCTCAGTGAAATTCCATTTTTTAATTTAAGGGTTGAAATTCAACCCCCAAGTACCCTTGCGAAGTGAGATTTATTGACGAAAAAGTAAAGGGAGTACGATTGACTGTAATTCCTGAGAATTTGGTTGTGCTCAAACAATTATTTCTCAATGAAATTCCATTTTTTAATCTAAGGGTTGAAATTCAACCCCCAAGTACCCTTGCGAAGTGAGATTTATTGACGAAAAAGTAAAGGGAGTACGATTGACTGTAATTCCTGAGAATTTGGTTGTGCTCAAACAATTATTTCTCAATGAAATTCCATTTTTTAATGTGGGTTGAAATTCAACCCCCAAGTCCCCTTGCGAAGTGAGATTTATTGACAAAAAAGTAAACAGACTATAATCAAGAGTAATTTCTGAGAATATGGTTGTGCTCAAAGAATTATTTATTGATGAAATTCCATATTTTATTTTAAGGGTTGAAGTTTACCACCCTGGTCCCCTAGCGAAGTGAGATTTATTAACGAAAAAGTAAACAAAGTATGATTGTGCGTAATTCCTGAGAGTTTGATTTTGCTCAAAGAATTATTTCTTGATGGAATTCTATTTTTTATTTCAAGGGTTGAAATTCAACCCCCATGTCCCCTTGCGAAGTGAGATTTATTGACGAAAATGTAAACGGAGTAAGATTGAGAGTAATTTCTGAGAATATGGTTGTGCTCAAAGAATTATTCATTGATGAAATTCCATATTTTATTTTAAGGGTTGAAGTTTACCACCCTGGTCCCCTAGCGAAGTGAGATTTATTGATAAAAAAGTAAACAGACTAGGATCAAGAGTAATTCCTGAGAATTTGGTTGTGCTCAAAGAATTATTTCTCAATGAAATTCCATTTTTTAATTTAAGGGTTGAAATTCAACCCCCAAGTCCCCTTGCGTAGTGAGATTTATTGACAAAAAGGTAAGCAGACTATAATCAAGAGTAATTTCTGAGAATATGGTTGTGCTCAAAGAATTATTTATTGATGAAATTCCATATTTTATTTTAAGGACTGAAGTTTACCACCCTGGTCCCCTAGCGAAGTGAGATTTATTAACGAAAAAGTGAACAAAGTATGATTGTGCGTAATTCCTGAGAGTTTAATTTTGCTCAAAGAATTATTTCTTGATGGAATTCTATTTTTTTTTCAAGGGTTGAAATTTAACCCCCAAGTCCCCTAGCGAAGTGAGACTTTTTGACGAAAAAGTAAACGGAGTTTGATTGGGAGTAATTCCTGAGAATTTGGTTGTGCTCAAAGAATTATTTATTGATGAAATTCCATATTTTATTTTGAGGGTTGAAGTTTACCACCCTGGTCCCCTAGCGAAGTGAGATTTATTAACGAAAAAGTAAACAAAGTATGATTGTGAGTAATTCCTGAGAATTTGGTTGTGATCAAAGAATTACGTATTTCTCAATGAAATTCCATTTTTAATTTCAAGGGTTGAAATTCAACCCCCAAGTCTCCTAGCGAAGTGAGAATTATTGACGTAAAAATAAACAGAGGATGATTAAGGGTAGCTCCTGAAAATTGGGTTGTGCTAGATGAATCATTTCATGATATTCTTTTTTGAAACGAAAGGGTTAAAAATTCCACCCCTGGTCCCCCGACGTGTTGAAAATTTCGGGTGGAAAAGTGTAATGAGGTTTCTTTAGAGCACTCACTGATAACTGGTTGAGCTAGAAATTGTATTTTAAGATGATGTGAATTAAATTTATTCCGTACGCCACTGGTCAGCGCCTTCGGGCGTTTCCGGAGAAACTGGCCGCTGAAAGTGGCCGCCAAATTCACAGCGGTCTCGATAAATAGTGAAGAGCTATATTAAGTATATTTATATTTGTCAAGTATTGCACACAATAATACTAATTAAACGAATTTCTTCAAAAAATTCCGCCAAACAGTAATTAATGGTATTTCTTCGAGAAATAAAGAGAAGATCAAAAATTAAAAAAAAAGATTACTCGAGGCCGGAATCGAACCCATGTCTCTTCCATCTAGTCCAACTAGCAAATATAATATCAGCAACTCAGGCTGAATTCAGACAGATCCGAAATCCGATCGTACGACGATCCGATGGCTTTCTGATTGGTCTAAATTTGAATTTAGAGAAATCAGAAAGCTATCGGATCGACGTACGATCGCATTTCTGCTCTGTCTGAATCCAGCCTTAGACCGCTCGCCTACGGAGAGCTCAGATAATTTTATTGAAAAAATGAAGTAATAAACCATGAATTGGTCAAATGAAAAATCTGATCATTTTTACTGTTTCTGCCGGCAAGGGCGCCGTTTCTTGAGGGGGCGGGCGCCCCCCCTGTATTTTAGATTTTTAAATCCATACACCGCATAAGACACGATATCGACTTGATTTTACAATTTTTTCTAAACCACACTCGTAAATATTGTTCGGAAGGATTTTTATTTCAATTAAATGCAATACTTTGATTTGAAAAATCAATCACTAACATTTTGCGTAATGTCCATAGGTAACAGGCATAACACGCCTGAAAAAGCTATCCATCAAATTACTAGAGTGGTATTTCTCAACAACCTTTATAAACTTCCAAAGGTATGGTTTCCGCACAAAAATTTTATAATCTTTCTATAACGTTCTGAATCATCTGTGCAACTTTCAAGAAAATCGTTAAGGATACCGTATTCGCTATCGTTACCGAAATCATTTTCCTTAATTCGAAAGAAGAAAACACCTGAGGCATCCCATAATGTAGTGAGATTCAGATGTAGGCACTTGTCATCCTACTTAAAGTACTAATAGAATATTGATTACCGCTGCCGGAAGATTAGACACAACCATTCATTAATAAAACTTGTGGGTGGCAAAACCAGATTGATTTATCACATCTGACCCAGATTTGCCATCAGGTTACAAAGAAAACGGGAATCTTTGTGAAAGCAATATGATTATATTTCCCAAACGCAGTAAAAAATGAAAACATTTTCCAATTAAAATTCTGTCAAAATCTGTAAATATGACTGACGCATATGAAAACATTACCCAATATAATATGAACAAATTCCACTTACATGGTTGGACGATACTCGAAGCAGATGCATAATGTACGAAGGAGACACTTTTCACCCCCGATTCCCGTGAACCGACCATTTTAAAATCAGTTTTTTAGCCACTTTTCATCGAAATTTACAAACACATCATTTGATCACCGTCAAATTTCCAAGGATGTCAGAGAAAACTGGGGCCTGGCGCCATCTAGTAGATGGTAGCTGATAAAATAAATGTCAGTTCACTGTCAGATGAAATATTTGAAGTCAACTCGCGATGTAACAATCAGAAATTCTTGGAATAGTTTGGAGATAGATGGCAACCGATTGACAATTTATGCATAATTTTTGGTGGAAAATTTTCTGGTGCATGATAGAATTTTCAAAAAAAGTGAGAATATATGATATATTCAAACCCAATCCTTCATTTCGGTAAGACAATTTTGTAGAAAAATTTATTAGGACCAAAGGGATGCTCACACACACCTAGGAGCTTGTCCATTATATCCTGACACGGAAATGATGACTTATCGCGAAGTGCGGGACAAGAATAATCAATTACCGTGCCAAGTGGAATTGAATGAGCTGTACACACTTATTCCCCTAATCTTTTGCTTTCCCTTATTCCTGATGGTAAAATACAAAAGAGGACCCGAATTATAGGTTTATTGAAAGCAATCCGCCCTCGTGCAAGCGGAATCGATTTTTTATCTAAAGAAAATAGTTTTTTTACTTGGAACAGGTGCAAAATTTTCAATTTTGGATGTTGTTTATTTAAACATTGAGATCTCATTTGTCTTTTTGCAAATTTGATTGTGTAGTAGAGTCGAACTCTTGAAACAATGAAGGTAAATAATCTTTGGGAAAATTGCTACATGGATGGGTAAATTCTACATCGGAATATTCTTTCAAAAATATGTTACCTACACCATCATGTAAAAAGTTATTATCAAAATTCGAAACAAACAAATTCTCTAATAGTATCAAATACTCTGAAAAATCTTTGGGAGGGATTGTTAAACCACCTTACTTTATATTTACTTTACTTTTTACTACCTTTGCAAGCTTTGACCTCACAAAATGAAGTAGCCTAAGTCTACTTCCATTTTTATACTTATTATTGAAAAAATATTTTCGTTATTTTTTCTTGAAAACTATCGATATTTTTCAATGACTCTGATGTTATATTGAGCAATATATCGCTACGATCTTCCATACAAATGCTGTCTTCTGTCTCGTTAAAATATCAAAAATAGCAGAAAGTTTTTCAAATGTTCTGGGAAATTGGAATGGCAGTTGGATATCTAGCGTTTCCACAAGCGTTTCTGATTTGGCCATAGTAATTCCCGAAAAAATCCTAATGGAGATTACGCATCAATAAAAATTTATAATCTTTACTCTTCAATATTTTCGATTTATAAACGGAGGATATAGTAAGCCTGCAACCCAAAATAAATTTCAGAAAATTCGTAACATTCTTTCCCCTCTTGTCTCAAACTTTCAAGTTCGAAAAAAGCGTGTCCATTTTTTTTAAATTTTGTTGGAAACTTTGAGGGCACTGCAGTGATTAGTAAATGTTTTTCCAGAGGAAGTAAACGATTCCTCGTCAAAATGTTTTGTACGAACCCTTATTCTAATGTAGGCTTCCTCAGGTGTTTACTAAGGATATTTTTTGTGGTCTCCGACAAAACCAAATAATTTTTTTCACTGCTGACACCTGTGAGAAATGAAATTTGAACATTGGTTATAGATCAGTATCTAAATCATTACTACTAGCGAAACATTTTTGACCTATAGTTATAATTGAAATCATGTATAACGAACTACCTTGTAGTATCTTTAGGAAATCGATAAAATGAAATATTTTCACGTGAACTATCACAAAGATCCACACTGTAATAGGTACGGAGAGAGTTTCGAATTAATATATGGGGAGTCGATTTTTGATGTTTCAAAGCTAAGTTTCAATAATCTGAAAAAAGGACTTGACGCGGCAAAGTTATAGGGCCACGATCTTGCAAAAAAAATCGTTAATCCAGCATTCTCGAGCGCGACCAATTTTATTTTACAGATAATAATCTATAAATTACAAAAAAAAACAAAATCTACCGATTTGCGGGTGACCGGAAGAACAGGGGAGCAATTTTGTCACCCGAAAAACGCGTTGCTTAGTGTAAGTCGCGAACAAAGCACTTTACAAATAAACAAAGCTACATCGACAACTCAACTTAATCTGTTTAATTGGAGACCTAGAAAGTGTAAAATATAAAACATCATTTCATTTTCTCTCTTTTTTTTTGCTACAGAAATTCAGCAAGGAGAAATCATTGATAAAACGACACGATTCGATGTCCTATATGACAGTTAATGTGACTAGGAAGATTAATTGTGTACTGTACAAAGCAAAATAGAATTTTTCTATTATTTTTTTTATTTTTTACTTAATTTTTTCAAGATTACAATAATTTTATCAGCACTGTTTATGTTTATTATCAATACTCTTTATTATTAATAAATTACCCATTTCGCACCGACGAGAAAAAAAAATGAGATGAGATTAAGAGGACCACCCCCAACATTTTCGACAGATTAAAGCTTTCAGGACATTAAGATAAACCCCCATATGAAAATCTAAGTATTCCGAAAGATCTATTTTTTGCATTCTCAAAAATTCGCTGGGCGATTGCGTCGCCCTAAAATGGTCAGTTTTTTGGATGAAAGCTTCCTTAGAACCTTCTTAACACCACTTTTGATAATCTGACGAGCTCGAGAATTATTTTTTTTCGGATTTTCGACTAATTTTTACGCTCAACCCTACCACGCAAACCGGCAGATTAGTATAGTTCTGTATCATGTATTAGGAAATCTCGTATGAAAATAATTTCGAAATACAATGGATTTAGATTGTTGAACTGACTCGATATTACTTTCACTAATGATCCTCGACTATGCTAGGAATCACACACGTTGAAATGTGAGACCTTGATATTCCTTAGCTCGCACATTTTTGACTTCAATGGGATTTACGTTCGAAAGACTGTCTCAGCTGGTTAACGGAAAAACCCATTCGTTCAATTTCTATAAAAAAGAACATGTTTCGAAAAAAGACAGCTTTATTATCTGAACTATCAGAGGTACAAATAATCGGTACCATCGGAACATTCGGTGTCAAAGTGATCCCTAACACCAACACCAAATTGAAATCATTCACTTTCGAAGACCATTTCTATTACCAAGTTAAGATCTTGGCAGACCAAATTGATATCCTAAGTATAGGCACAAATCTCTCACTATAGGTACGAACTGATTAATATTGGTTCATAAAAATTTTTGATTTTTTCATATCTTCTGATTTTTTTTTAATCGAATAAACGTCGAAAATTTCAAAACAATGGTAGTTTATATGAATATAGTATTATTTGAATGAAATTTAAGAAATCAGCCTCCGTTTTTATTTATTCTTTAAAATTTTTGTTAACTACAATGATCAATTATAGAAGATATATAAACACTTCAGGACGTTTAATTTTTCTAAAGTGGAGGAACTTGTAGTTGAATCTTCCATCAGCAGATCAGCGGAAATTTCGGGATAAAATTGTTCATTACAACAATTTTACAATGGCGCGTTGTCCATTCAGTTTTCCGTATGGGCGTCATACCGAGTCAGCCCCATATTATATTTTAAAACCATTATCGAAATGTTTCCTCTAGTTCATACTGTGACATAGACATTTCAGAAATATGTAATGAATGTGGACATTTACCACTTTCAAATACTACATTGAAATAAGAATAATTATTGTTAAAATTCACTTTATTGGCAAAAAAGTACATATCATCCACAGAGCTGAAAAAAAGTCTCTTACTGCGCTATACTGCGACGGTAAAAATAATTAATGAGATCCTAAAAGAACCCCGCTCTTCACCCAAGTCTAGGGAAATAAAGACCTAACTTCAGAAAACTATGAAACCACTAAACTTAACTAAAGTCTTGGCTCACACAACATAACAAGCATAAATCAATACCCAACATACATGTTATTACAAGTCCGGTGCTCACCATCGAGAACTTTTTCCCCCAAAGTATTATCGGTAAAGTATCCACATACACATCATGTCTTAGTGAAAGAGAAAAAGAATTCATAACAGCGATTCTCTATATTCATTTTCATAAAGTTTTTTTAATTCCATTCTTCAATCTTTTCTTTCATTCAACAGTATGGAATAAACTTCTCGTAGGGATAAATTACTCAACACCAAACTGATATTATCAACAACCGATGCGCGTTTCGCCAACAGGGTCATCATCTTCAGGAAAAGAAAATTGATACTAAGTCTGAAGAGTAGGATTAGCTATTTATATCTTTTACAATAAAGTTATGCAAGAACTACCTGCGTTTTTTCTTGGTCTGTTATGAACTTCGTCTGTTGTTAACTACTAATTATTCTAATTCACTCAATTTTTCACTGGACTTTTTCCACGGAAGGGTACAAAAATCCAGTGTCGCCCAGCATGTTCTGGACAATGATTATGAAATTAATGAAATAATTGAAAGCAATATGACCCCTAAGTTATGGTTATTGATCTCTACAAGAAGTTTCACCCTTCACACCAAAGGTTCGAATCTCATCGGGTGCAGCGATGGTTTAAACCTGTAGGGAGAAACGCCATCTGCAGGAAGACGAACAAAGAATCAAACTCCTACTACACCAGCTAGAAGAGACCTCTTACAGCGGGCAAATAGACCGAAGACGATTCTCGTTTGCAACGGGTCATATTTGTTACTGCTTTTGCCATACGATGTGCCCGCTGTAAGACGTCTTCTCTATTTGGTGTGTAGGAGTTTGATTCTTTTGTTGGCATTCTTCAGATGACAATTCGCCTTAAGAGGTTTGAACCATCCGTATTACATTCAGACTTTTGTTTCATAAGGAACAGACCGTTCGAAATATGTTCGCGAGTCCTACCGAGTATCACTGAGGTGACCTACTGCGGGTCGAAATAGCTGTCTGACATTGGATTTGTGAATGCAATCATTCTGAACATGGAAAGTATGATTTCAAATCGTATTATTTATATGAATAGTAAGTCACACAAATATTGAATGAAGTGTGGTTGAATTACAAAAGGAAAATAGCGTATGCGATCAATGAATTGATAGTTATAAAAACTTACTTAACCATCAATCCAATCAATGCCAAATGGTAATCCACCAAAGAAAACAAAAATTGTATTTGAGAGGACTTTTCGCAAGAAAATAAAAACGACAATCATTCAAATGTATATCTAGTCTAGAACAATATTATTGGTTGATGGCATCAGGGTTGATTTTTTTCTACCACTTGCTTAATTCGAATAAAATGCATGTGGTGACAGTATTCCCAACTATACAGTTGGTATAGTTGGCTATTAGCTAACTTTCACAATATAATATATTTTCGATACGATAAATTACATGCAGAAATTATTTATAAATATTACATTTGTATGAGGACCATATAACAAAGTGTAAAATTAGCCAAATAATAGCATATGGTAAACGGGTCAAACGTGAAATGAAACCAGTTTGAATCCTAGTCACCTACAGAAAAAGTTGATACAAAATAATTATGGTCTGGATGTGATAATGGGTCAAACAGCATTTCTGGGCAGGTTGACAATCAACCAAATTATAAGTACAAAGTAGCAGACAAAATATTCCCAACAAAATATTGCTTACTTCAATGAAGAGAAAAATGGTTCTCCAAAGATCAAAGGGGTCAAATAGTATAAAATAACTCTCACTTAGAAAAATTTTTACTATTACTATATTTAATTATAACAACCTATAGTCTAGTTCTTAAATTGTAGATAGTGACTCAGAGGTTGTACAGTTCATGATTGATATGAAGCAGTTCAAGAAATATAACATAAATTAGCTAAATCAAGTTTTACTTTGCTACTCGAAACTTTTCTACTCTTTCAAATACCCTAAAAACCTGAAAATATACGATGAGTCACTCTCTACAATAAAGGAACTAGACTATAATGTCGCCAAATATTTCAAAAGTTTTGACGGCGATATAAAAATTCTACTGTTTCTGCCTATAATATGACTAGTAGGAGTACTTGGCGAACAAGGACCCTAAACTATTTCCCTTATGATGACTCAATCCGTTATCCACTGCGATGTCACGAGATGCCTAAACGTCAAGTGTTGCATCTGATATCAACAATTGCAGTATTGTATTGGGGTGTTGGAGCCTGATATTAGCCCAAACTTGACATGTAGTGACGTAACTTTATTGGAGCCCAATCTGTATTACATCAAAATATTGGATTGAATTATCCTATAGAGAAGTTGAGTGTCCTTGGTTGGTGAATTTATGAACTGAGACAATCTCCAAGGGTATAATATCACCTACCTGAACTGTTTCATATCATACAAAACTTTCCTTGGAAATAAAAAATATTATCATTATATTATGCTATTCACAAACTCCAGAACGTTTCCAGGCTGAACATGAAGATGGCATCTCTTGATAACCAGTGTTCAGGTCATTATTCAATCAGGGTAGGTTTGAAGATTTGAGGAAAGTGACTTAAACCCCAGGTGATGTTCCAATCTGATTAATTTCAATTATACAGTTCTTTGATGGGATTTTTGACTAGTTCAAAAAAGAAACAGATCGTCAAATTGCTGCCAAAATTGCGAGGAAGCTATCACTTGAATATTTAAAAAATTGTTGGTTTATTTGTTTATCTTTTTTTTGGGATCATCATCTCTTGTATACACCCTTGCAACCATTGTAGAAATGGACGAGAGGAACTAAATTTTCCTTGTAAAATTCGAAGGAATATGTACATCGAACAAGTCAAAAAGAATTGCATTGCTAAATAGGATGGAAACTTTCTGAACTGCCCACTCTGTGACATCTTTGTAACATTCCTCCAAGTTTTGAGACCAATTTTTAGTTGCATGAATAAGTTATCAGTGTAAGAGGGTTCTGTTGTAATTTCCAACTTTCACACATGAAAGACTGTACTGAAAGCAACTATAAATCTTGTAGAAATTGAGGAGCACCAATATTGTAATCATACCAAAATAGTTTCCTACCTGGTTTATAATGCTATTGCATTCCTCCATGCAACAGCTATTAGAGAAAAGACTTTACAGAAAACTACTTGTGTATTTCAAATACAGTTTTCATCATGAGCAAAGCCATTTCACTATTAATACTGTAGCTTTGTTTGAAAAATTAATGTGGTGTTATTCCAATGGGACTCTTATAAAATTATTCTCTAATTCACCAAAGAAATAGAAAGTAAGTACTTTTATACTTCCTCAATACTATTTCATCTTTCATTAGCCTAAAAAATATCAACTTCTGCATTAGCTTCCGATTACATAACCGTCATCACGAAATATTCTTGTGAATTAGGCAATCCAGATCACTTGATGTCTGGGGGGCAAATACCAGTTTTACCATGAAAATCACACTGTTGAAAAAACAAACGAAAGTTTCTGGGGGGCAGATGCTGCCATAATATTGGTTCATTTCCTCATTTCACAAGATGTTGACAAGTATCTGGAATGCCTAATATTAAAAGGACTTAAACAACCGGTTAAAACTTGAAAACTTTGGTGTGGTTAAGATTTTCTGAATCCGAGATATATTCCTAGGCAAATTGCAATGAGAAAACAGGCACAAACTGAATATAAAACTACTTTTTGTTGGAGGGACCTCATTATCATAGAGTTCATCAATCTCCCTGAACGACTTAGTTCTTCATCAGCATCCCGTAACTGGAAAAATATATATAGAAGATAAAAACTCAATATCATTAATCTTTATATACTGATAGATAGGAATTTCACCAAAACTATGAAATTTCTCATGGAATTTTACTCACCCTCGTTCTGGATCTTTGGATGGTCTCTCTTTGTTCTCCTAAATTTTTGAGTACTTGTGAACCAATCTCCTCTGTTTCAACCATTATTCTGTACCCTTCCTCCAGTTTACTTCCTGCCCTTTCTACTCTTTCAGAGTTATCGAGTAATCTTTGCTTTTGATCTGAGGATATTCGGACATCATTCAATTCCTCAGCACTATCATACAGAGCACCCTGCCTCACTGATCTAGCTCTAATATAATCCAAAGTTAATCTCTTTAGTTCAGCCCTATAGCAGTCCAATTTATTTCTACACCATTGTCTCTTTGATGGTTCAACTTCCCTTGCTTCCAACTCCATCTGTTCCAGCTAGTTTTGAAAATGAAAAATGTATCTACCTTTCTTCTGGATTTCTCATTTACTCAACTTACCAATTCTTGGGCTTCTTCCACATGCTTTTCTATGTTTGAAATGAGTTGGCGACGGTCTTCTATAAAAACAATGGACTGTCAGATATATCAATATTTTCAATAGTTAAAATATGAACAAATAATTCTTACTGGTAGCTGAAGCTGTCAGGAGTCCTACTTGAGCAGTAATATCTGCTGTCAGAACAGAATACTGTTGTTCATAATTTTCGAAAAGTGAAACCATTTTGGTTCCAGAATTTAATGTTTATCACATCTTCTTATCAAGATAGCATTGACTTTTGTTTATCAGAAACTTGTCATTTTGTCACCACTACCACCGTCGCCAGAAATGTCCTCTGTCCTTCATCCTTCACCCATATGCTGCTTTCTTTTTGAGTGTTTCAAGCCCCGGGCACCCCCGGGGCTCTTGATTCTAGCTTTACTATTGGTGGAATTTGACACATGTCATTTTTCAACCAATGGTAAAGCTAAAATTAGCTGCCCCGGGGCTTGAAACTCCCAAAAAGAAAGCTGCAATAGAATCCCTGTTTGCGTTTGGTTTCTGGTTCACGGTTCACGTCTACGGTCTACGAACGGTTGACATAAAAACGACCAAATTTTTGACAGCGGTATCTTCCTGGTATAATTGGGAAGAATTTTTACCGATGAGGGCGCTGATGTCTGTTCAAAAATGTCGGCTCCAAACAGTAATCAGCTAATCGTAATGTGTCAAAACATATGTTTATCATTGTTTACGTTGTATTATTCCTTATGTTTTTCGAGTTTTGGCGAAGTTCTGTATAAAACAAATGTGAAGACGTGAAGAATTTTCAGTGTGTGAATGTGTTAGATAAGTGTTCGTTCGTACGATAATTATTACAATAAGAAATGCGTATGGAAAGAAAGGTTAGGATTTCTTCCTTTTCTACTAAAACATCCATCCACACAACAGCTCACATTAATTAATTTTGACATTGTTATAAATAAATATCAATATTTCATTAAATCGCAAAAGTGAAGCACAAGAACACCAAAATGCACCACAATTTCAGATCACATTCGACAGTGACAGAAGTTTGTTTTTGTTTTACTCGATGAAATAGTTCAAATATTTGCCGATAGAGGCGTATCTGGATGATGAACTTCCCAATATATCGTGATATCAAAATGTACCGAGAACGGCTAGGACGGATTGTAACAGCGACAGGTTAACTGTGGTTCAGCTGAACCGAAGTCAGTTGCTAACCATTAGCTAATAGAATCGTTTATGACTTGATAACTGAACTCGGTTCACTTGAACCACAGTAAATTAAATGCTTGCACCATAGATGTATTCAGGTTCACAACAAAAACAGTCCAGGAAGAGGTCGAAATAGTTGGACTTTTGAGGCGTGAAGGGTTTGTCTCGAATGTATCTACAATAATTGGGCGTGGGTTACTATTTTGAACCGTCCTAGATAAGTATTTATTGCAAACCTGAATACGGTGTTTGGGGTTTTAAGCGAATCTATATTGGGAAATAACATGTCAAAAACTGAAAATTGACAGGTGTTTTTCCCAGACTCTCAGTTTCAAATATTTCCAAAATGTGAAAAGTAATCGGACGGAAGTATCACTTCGGGATCAAATGTATCTCAAGATGAGAAGGATCGCGATAAGATAATAATTTCCGTTTGTATATATAGACTGTTTTTCTATAGGAACCTTGTTTCTATTCCCACTGTCTGCTCTAACATTTTCCAAGCATTGGGAAAGGAATGGTAAATGTAGATATTCCCTTATAGAAAAACCCATTAGATACGTATATAAATGTTATCAATAATTTAGTCGTGTCTGAACCAACTAGGAAAAATTTTCTAGTCTGTCACGCAACATATATGTAATGTATAATTGCAACAGCCAATGAGCTAACTAAATGCGCACAAGGAAGCAACGACCATTCACGTCTATTCTGGTGGCCTATTGATTCTTGAATATCCACTATCCACTTGAAAAATATTCAAGTAGGAAACCAAATACA
>JAVJAQ010005814.1:0-18713 GCA_032362365.1 Zygogramma bicolorata
CTTTGTAGCGATTTTCGGAGTCCAAGAGGGCATAACAAAAGGGCATAACAAAATAGGAGTCCATCTATATGCATACGAGTTCAACCATAGCAACATTTCCGATAATGGATCCAATTACTAACGTTGATCTCGTGAAATTCATCAAACAAATTCTGGTCTTCGTTAATGGCTGAGGTGAAAACTTCCTTCACATGAATAATTTTCACCCATTTTCACTAACAACTCAGCTACTTCATTTCACGACCATTCTTCATACCAATATTTATCCAAGTTTATTATTCAAACTGAAAGAGGTGTTAGCCAAACTGCCACTGACTACTAATTTGAATTCCAATTTTTGCCTATACAATTTCTATAGACCAGGGTATGAGGAGTACCTATTTTCCACGAACCGGTTACGCATAATTTATCGCAGGAAGATTGGTAACACTCATTGAAATATTGTCAAAATACAAATGGAAATATGATTAAAGTGCTTTGTCACATGGCAACTATCAGAGTTCCGGCGCATCAACCGTTATTTTTGATGATAAATCAAGTATTGCCAATAATCCGATGCTGAACTTTGCGCAAAAAATTCGAATAAAATACTCACACTCTATCCAATCATTGGTTTGAAAGTGATCAACAGCATCCAAAGAATTCCTATTGTTTTGTTGGTATAAGAATTTTATGAGTAACCCGTATTCTTCGCTATTATCGGGTTTGTCATGTAGTTTGATCAGATGCTATTCGTATGATCAATGAATGGTATCTATTGACCGACCGAAGTACTTCTAACGATATCACTTAATCTTATGCAGCGTAACGCGGAAATTATTTGAAAAGAGTTCTCGAGATGTTAACTCAGACTTGGTGATAACCTTATATCCAATAAACGACCAAAGAAGATATCGTTCAAGATACCGCATCCAGGTCACTCCGAAGTAAATCGAGGATTGTTTATACGAAAACTCTGGATGAATGTCAAGGGCATCGAACACGGCACACAGTATATTTTCTTCAAGAACATCGAGAACTATGGCTCATTTATGAAATCAACATTTGTTTTTCAAGATTAGATGTCCAAAGATTCTCTTCAACCCCCTGTCTATCGCAGAGAGGGCATGGGTATTGGAACCATGCGAAGTACGTAGTAGGACTAATGAAATCGAATGCAGCACGAGATGTCTCGATGTGTACAAAAATGCATTTTTGGGGGACCTCCATTTTCCGCAATGCTCAAGGTATGTAAGTCACAATGAATACGGCCAACTGCACGGTGAGGTTTAGACTTTACTGACGTTTGGGTGACACTTCTCTATCTGTGTTACTCCCACAGCCCTTATACCTTAATTGGTTGTCACGTCATTTTCCCATTCAAAGTGCATTCAACTCAGCGTGGAATACATTAAAGTAAGAGATAGTATGAAGGATAGATTTTGTTGGCAGATGACGTCATTATTATGTTTTTTCCATGCGTACCGGAATATACGAGGTCTTTAGACCACCGCTAACGTCAGGGACCCAAAAAAGTAGGTGCTACTCAAAAAAAGATTTTTGAATCCGAAATTATATAAATTCAATAGTCAAAAACGAATAAATCTAAACTCAATAGGTACAGCGTTTTTCGTTGAAAAAATCTTCATACTCGTCAACTATACATTTATGAGCCAGAAATGAGACGTTAGTTACTCTTATATTAGTCACATTTCCAACCAATGCATTGCATTTTTTTAATCTGAAGATCGGTGCTCTCTCGCCCCGTCCAAGTATTTTACAATGTCTATGGTTACTTCATTCATCAAAAATTCCAGTTGAAAAGTATTGAACTACTGCAAAAAAAATGCAACATGTTTAGAAGATAATTTGGGTTTGCTCGGGGTGTTCAGTTGATAAAAGAAACAAAAGTCTTATGAAGAGTGAACCATTTTTCCACAGTGAACCAATTGCTGATGATATTGCCTTCTAATGCACGCTTTAGACACTAGGGATTGTCGGAGATTTCTTTACAAGTTGAACATTGCCAACATGTGATTTGAGTACCAAATTGAAAAAACGTTCCCCAGCTGTTCCAATAGAGTTGTTGTCGCTACAGTTATGGTAAATGAGGTCAGAATTCTGAAAGTGTTCCTCCTTCTCATCATTTGTATCGTTCATCGATAACAATGACTTTTTTTTATTTTGAAGGTGATGAAACGGTTGGTAATTACAAGCACATTGCCTCAACATTGAGCTGAATATGCATGATTGTGCATGATTGCTGAATAATGTTCCATGTCAATTCGTTGACCAATTGCAGATCACTTTCCCTTTGTTCGTTAATGATGGTATTTTGAGTTATGGCTGCGTGTATTGACCTTTGATTAGACCAAATCTATTCTTTTTTTCTATACTTCTCTATTCCAATTTTCTTAACATCGGTTGTCGTTGTCAACCAAGTTACACAACTCTGTCAAATGCAATAAATACAATTTTTCCATACACATCTCTCGATTCAAATTCTCTCGATTTCGATATCTTCGCGAATCATTCGAACTTGTACTGTTGTACGGAGAGCAAATTGATGTTCATATGCTCCACTGGTCACACGTCTCTTGGTCTGACAACATATGTTCTATGGCAATTGGAATATAGAATTCCATATGTAGTGTGTTCCATCATGTATGTAACAAATGGAAATTGTTTCTTTCACTTGAACATTAAAAATTTGAGCACCGCCAGAAGTTGTTGCATGTTTGATAACCTTATAGAATGCTCCAAGTTAATTAGCATCAAGGGAAGATCAAAGATATCAAATTCGTTCAAGAAGGAATATGATATCAGAAAACTCATAAATTATGTCATACAGGAGATACATTTCTTCTAAAAAATAATGAAAATTAGAATAGAAGGCCATGACTCTGTATTTGAGTATAACATCTCATTCAGAACAACTTTTCCAAATAACATCTCATTGTATCTCTCTAAAAAAGGTAACTCATTCTTGGACAAATCTGATATTTTTTGACCACCCCTGTATGCTGATCAAATTGAATTCATTTTAAATACATTCAATTTGATTATCGATCATGCACTAACTTTTGGCGGTACTAAATTAATACTAAAGTAATAGAAGAAATTTCCTTTTGTTGCACACTCACCCTGGGAATCATTAACAATTTTCTTCTTGGTGAAATGGAGGCTTGTGGAAATATGATAGTCTGTGTAACTATTTTGAAGAAGGTATTATTTGGGTTCGGGCAGCTCTTGTGGTTTGTTATGGAGGTCTATGAGTTTGAGAGATCTGTGGTTGATATATTTCAAAACAGATTAAGTATATGCTGGGTGATGGTGGAAGTTTGCGTTCGAGTATCGGTTCAGTGTGCTATTTTTTGACGATGTGGATGAGTGAATCGAGAAGCGAACTCCTTTCCTAAGTAAACGTGATGACGGACAGAGAATTCCAACTACCAAGAAATCCCTAATTTCCCGAAGTCCAATATTCATTAAGACTTTCGGTGATGGTAATTACCTAGACCCCCTTTCCACACCATAATTACTTCCACTTCAGTTACCTCCGCTAATATAAATATTAACGAACCTCCATCGATACCTGAAATCAAATCTAAGGAGAAGGCAGATTGATACCTCATAGAGAACTCGTGACGAGACCTGGGGAGTAGGCAGATTGAGACCTCAGCGTGAAGTCACATTATCCTTCATGAAAATAACTCCAAAGTCGAAGCCGAAACGTCGATCACTGAACTCTAGACACAATTCAACCCGAACTCCACCATCACATACATACCTTGAGTCCGTGTCCGTTTTGGAATAAAAGGTGCAAAGTTTTTTTAAACCTTTCATTTTCCCCCCACAAACGGACACAGACCGATGAGCCAGTGTTTTTGGACAACTGAAGTGAAACGGTAAAACGATACTAATTATGGCGTTCACGGCCTCGGCGGAAGGAAATATTACGTGACAGGAGGAAAAAACGAAAAAAAAAAAAAGATCTCATCCTACGAAATGATGTTGCTTTTACGAGTGAATTTTGTCCGATCTCACTGCCTCTTATTCGTAATGACTATCAAATTAATAAACACATCTTCTACGTGCATCCATCGTTCACACATTTTCCGTTAGAGATCTCCGCATCGCATAAATCGTCTTACCCGTACCCAACCCCAGTGAAATAATGGATCTTTTCCAATTTCATAACAGTTAGGAGATGCACTTTAACCTGAAGAAGACAAATCACGAAGCATGACCGGAGATAGTGCCCAACATATTTCGACTTATGCCAGCTGCACTATGGAATCGATTGTGAATGGGGTCGCATTTGTGTTTCGTCAAAATCACTATCGCCTTGCCTCGCGTCGAAGTAACTAGAGCATTTTTTTTTATTTTGAGAATGATGAATGAACTATCCCGATTTTATAGTGTTGAGCTAGGAGTGATATATCCCGACGTAGCACATTATACATTGTCGTTAAGTTCAACCCCCTACATCAAATTAGTTTCAGGTTATTTTTGATATTGAACATGGTGGTCAAATATTGTCCTATGATCAGAGACAAGGACCAATCTTTTTGAAAAATTCACTTAGTTTTTGGAAGGGGTATTTTCGACCTACGGTTTAAATACGTTTATGACTATTATTAAGGATATCGAATACTCAAATGAAATTGTGAGTCTTCCTTACTCGATATTAGTCCTTAATTTTTCACTTGTCGTGATTGCAGTTTCACAAAACTTTAGTACTCGGATAATCTTGGGGAAAAATCTGTGATACTATGTTATCTTCGGGAAACTTTGAACAATTCGTTACAATGACAGATTATGTTACTGTTAGGTTAGTGGTCTTTCATTATAATGTATTTCATTACACAAATCAACAACTCAAGGAATACTCGAGCAATTTTCAATTTGTGCACCACTGGATGAAAATATGTCTACCTTTTGCACCACTGCACTGGATCAAAAAATATATATAAATATTATAAATTTTACCAAATTTTTCCAAAAGGTTGCTACTCTTGAGTAAGGAATGCATTTTGTGAAGCACTGTAGAAGAAAGCAAGAGGGGGAGAGGGAGTGAATTGCTTTCAATGTATCACATTTCTGTATTTTTTTTTTCAACTTGTCAAGCTTTTACGTAACGAATTCAAAAAAAAATATGAAGTCGACGCGTGAGAAAAGTGTTTTTATTAGGAGAAGAAGATTCAATTTACCTACTTCATTGGTTAATTGAAATATTTCCACTAGGTAGAAGTCCATCTTTTTTTCTTGAGACTTGTAGATACATATAATCATCAGAAAACAATGTTCATCTCCAACCTTTTTTCTGGTTGGAAAGTAAACAGTTGATTAAAATATCCGAATTGACACGAAAGCGTTTGCTTGGAAGCAAAATTTTGAAAATTATGGTAATGAATTTTGGTTGATTGAGCTCAGTGTAGGAGGGATATATGTTGAGATTATTCCCAGAAAAACAGTAAACTAAAAATCGAACACAGGAACAATATAGGACCTGAGAAGTGAGCCAAACTCCTGGTTCATTTTGATCAGTTTAATCGGTTGAAAGGTCTACGGCAATCAATCACTGTGAAACCTTGTAAAAGCATTTTAGCCTTCAGCTTTTCCATCGGTTATCCGCGTGTCAAATACATTCATATGAAAATGAAATCAGTCTCTACTAATTTATGTTCTTCCAAATTCAAATTATATTAAGATAATGGTTTCGAGATTCAATCCTTTCATTCTATATCGTCCTGCGTCATTCTACTCGAACGAAAATGATCCGCATGATTTGGCCCCTGATTTTTTCATTTCCTTACGATTTCATCTGTTATTCCAGCACCGAATGGATAGAGGTATATAGCTACCCAGTTTCTTCTTCGAGGATAACTCGACCTCTTCAATAACCAAGACTTACCAGTTTTCTAGGAATGAAACGTTACCGGTTAATCAGTCATTCTGCCAATCGCGGCATATATTCATTTGAAGTCTACGGGTCGATTTTGTTCCTCGCTATCAGGGACAGTCCATAGATTGAAGAGTGTATACATGAGTATACGCACATTTTACGAGTCTAACATGGCTTTTTTGCAACAATAATCGTGAAACACAACTGGCATTTGATTGGCATGTTTCACATTACATCTATGAGTACTCAAAAGGATCTGATGGATTACCCATTGGTGCATTCAGAAAATATTCAACTCTTCATTGAATGAAGTAAACATACCCAAGTATTCCTATCTGTTTCTGTGAACTTGCATTTCGTAAAGTATGTTAAAAATTGATACTATGGTTTGCCATACGGTCCCTATATAAATGTTAAAGCAATTCACCAATGTGGATACATACGATCTCAAACCAGCACATTATCATTTCTAATACAATGAAGAGATAATCAAAATGAAATTGTAACAGATTCATTAAGAGAACAGAAGAGTATTCTGAGGCGTATATTGTTATTCAGAATCAGGAATGCTGATTCCTTGAATTCAATAACGGAAATGAAAATCCCATAATTCATTACATGCGATCATATAGCAAGTCTTTCATGGTACCTGATCGATAGTTGGGTTACTCTTACAGAGAAAAGTAATGGTTTTCAATTTGGCTTCTCTATTTCAAAATATTCCCTTCGATGTTGGATACCCTGTATAATATAATACTCTATATATATATATATATATATATATATATATATATATATATATATATATATATATATATATATATATATATATATATATATACATATATATATATAATTTTGTTTTTGCCTCATGCCTTTTCATGGGAGAGTATTTACCCACTTCTGATCACTTTCAAATAGTTTCAAGCCTGTGAAGAATAGTCATTTATGGTACTAGTGTGTTATTTCGAAAATAAGTGTAGGAATGAACACGTTGTCGAAGATACCTTCAAGCATTGCAAGGTTTTTAAAATTGGAGGAACCAGTGCTCCCCACCGGTCTTCGGCGACTTTTTTGGCCAATGCAGGGGCTAACATGACTACTTTGAAGGGCCACAGGCGATGGAAGTCCTCGACGGTAGCGGAAAGATACCTAGAAGAATCGGTGGATAACAAAATACAAATAACAGTAAAAATACAAGGTTCTGATGTGTCGGCGCATTTAACTTCAATTTCAATATCAATATGGATTCTGTTTGTAATAGTAATAAATGAATAGAACACCACTTTGAGTAATAATCCATAACTCACTAGTGAGTTACTGTGACAAGTGAGTTATGGATTATAACGCACTAGTGTGTTTTTTGATAGTTTACTTGTCTAAAATGACATCAACAATGACAGCTATAACTGTCATGTGTTGGATAAATGCATATAATCACCAAGTTAGCAATTTCACTTTCCTCAACGAGGTACTCTCTGATTTTCTAATCATCAGCGATATACTTCGGAAACTTTGTAAATGAGTCACCAGTCTGTTGTATTTTCTTTCATGTTATTGTAATTCTTGAGTCATGTTATTGATTTGAGTGTTTTTATTCCGAACCTTTATTATTATTTCACCCACTTCACCGGTTGCAGTTATTTAAATTATAGTTTTGGTGCTCCTTGTACACTTTTGAATATAATAATTTTTGATTTGATAAGATTCTCACATACAAATGGATTATGATTTCTCTAAGGAAAATACCAAACAATGCATTTTGGATTATGTATTCAACTTTGTCGTTCTCTAGCGGCTCTTCTAACCATACGATCCTCTCATAACTTGCCAAATTTGGGTGGAGTCTTGAACCAACAAATATATTGAAATATTATTCGAAATTTGCTGAAAGCCATTTTGATAGGGTTTTGTGCCCTGTCCTCTGTTGGAATTAACGAAAACAAATATCTTGTTCATTATATACAGCATCGATAAACAGTACCCTGGAAAAAAATTATGAAATTTTCATCACTGTATGTAATCTATTACTATCCCTCTGACTATAAGGGTACGAAATTAAAGATTTCAACACGATATAAACGACGTCTGAGACGGCAAAGCAGAAGAATCTGTCCGAAAGAGATGCTGACAGAGAAAGTGAGAGGAAAACACGGTGTAATAACGTTGCTTTTCTTACGTTGAACGTTCTGGACCTGCAGACGTGTCTAGCATAGGAATGGTCGGAAACAAAGGGAGGGCACTATCTGTTAAGGCTAAAGACAGTTCGAGTACAATTTATAAACAACAAAACAAGTCCCATTTGGCTGGAATTGAACTATTGGAGAACTAATGAGGTATGAGGTAATCTCTATTACGTAATTCAACGTTCTGTATGCATGCGCCACAAGATTGTCAGTTACTGTTGCCGGAATTTGCGTATTTACATTTAAATCACATTACAAGTTAACTGGGAAAGATGGGAAAGTAAATTGGAAGGCGTTGAAACAGTGCTTGTTTGGTCCCAATATATATATATATATATATATATATATATATATATATATATATATATATATATATATATATATATATATAAAACGAGTATGATCTTGACTGTGCAATAACTAGTGTATTGGTAGTTTTGGGGATGCAGTCAGTAGATTTTTTTTCAGAGAAAACTCTTTGTTATTTTGTCAAGCTTTCGAAAATTGTTATTTTCTTCTTCAGGACAACTACAATATGATACATTATGATTATAAACTAACAAATACGGATGTATTTAGTTTATTTATTTATATATATATATATATATATATATATATATATGTGTGTGTGTGTGTGCTCGGATAGGTGAACCGCCTCTGGAGTTTTGTTCTCGAAGTTTCGGCTCCGATTTTGGAGCCATTTTCATAAAAAAATCGAACAGAATAATAATTGACCTTTATGCTCGAATATGTTTTCTTTCAATATCGAAAAATAGTTCCGTTCGTTCCTACTTCCTCTTTTTATGAAGATTTTCTTGTTTCCTACAATTCATCCGCAAGAAAACCAGTGTGCTGGATACAGGAAACAGAGGTTCGATTGTCGAAATGATCAATTACTTGAAAAATATTTCGGAAAATGGGTATTATACTCTCGAAAAGGAATAAATTCGAAATTTCATTATCATTTTTCTACATTGTTACTTCATGGAAACTTCATTCCTTACAACTATTAACTACTTTTACATGGAACAGTCCCCATACAAAACAATACATTGCTACTAGAGTATAAGTCAAGTGTTGAAATGGTTACTCATAAAGTATTGTGAAATCGTGTAACTGGTGAATTGAATTATGTTATAAGATCATACTGTCTTAGATTACTTTTCAATCTTTGTTATTGGAGTTTATCAATGATTTTTGCTACAGTAATCAACAATTCTCGGATGGGACTAAAAGTCTGTTATATTCAATGAAAGGTATTCCCTCACAATTCCATAGTCCATATAATCAGGATGTAAATATTTTATCGGAAGAAATTGATTGGCAAACCCTTCTGAATGAATCTGAACACACCCCGTATATAAAAAAATTTTTTGAAGCACGTTTGACCAGAGTTCTATTTATGCCATTTCCTCATAGTCATCTTATAGTTCCCAGAATACAGTGATCAATATTGCACAGATTGATTATGCAGCAAATGATGTTTGGAAAATATCTGTAGCTGGCTTATATAGGAGCACTAACAATTTCAGTAACCATATAACTTTCATGAATACAGATAAATCTCAATAGCATTTTAATTATTACTTGGCATTAGTGGGTTGCGATAGTATTAGCCGACCCCATTTTCATATTTGAATTTGAAGAGTTGAGATTTTGCTTGGTTGTTATGCATCATACCAGCAAAAATTGAGAGGAAAACGAGAATAATAGAAAAGACTTCGTCCTTGGAATAGTGCCATGAACTAATCGCTCTTGCCACTGAATGGTTGTGTACATTTAAATCATACTTCTAGAAATACTTTTATCTGATTAAAAAATTTGAAATCCTATATCAAGGTAATCTATTCGACAATAGGGAAGAATATCGACCGATGAGGGCGCTGGTGGTGGTTAAACTATATCCACCATTTCGAAATAGTTACCTTGTTTACATTTGTGAAATAACGCGCCAAACTGAAATCCAGTCATCAGTTGCCCTCGCTAGACAAGATTTTGGTGTTTTTTTTGCTATATTTTCATTGTATGAAGTTTTTCTCGTGAAGGTTAATATAACTGTGTTCATGATGCTTTGAATAGCCGCACAATACCATTCATTGGAGGTGAACATAGATGCATTGTGTTTTAAAATCTAATGATATTTGTTCCAGGACATTTTTTAGTTTTAGTGTAGTGTTAGTGAACCAAAGAGGCTTTTGTTACATGGATGATGAAATGCGCCATAACTTAATATACAAACAGACTCACAAACAGACTCACCAGGTAACAAGAAATCATCTCTCTTGAAATGCAAGTAACACACTGAAATCGCTCTAGGTGGTGATTTATGCAGTTTCAAATTAATTTTCCAAGCCTTGTACCTGTCTATTTTCTCTTTCAATCCACTTTCCGTAATGTTTCCCACCAATGATGTATTTCTCTTTGGAAACGTGTGGAGAGACAACTTTGGATTTCGGTTCCTAGAGTTGCGGCAACTTGGCACCAAACACTTTATACGGCCCACTGAGCGATCTGCATCCATGATTGTTTGTTATTATCAATAAAAAAAAATTACAACTTCAGATGAGATTCCCTAAATCAACACCAAAGAACTCAATAAATTCACACACATAAAATGGAAGCCGTTTGTTTGTGAAATGATAGCAGTGCGTTATATTTCCGCCAGACGTCGCATCAAATCATGAACTTCCCAATCTCACCAAAGATATACTTTCACATCGAATCAGAGGTCTGATTCTCCGCTGGTTTCCTCATCACTGAACACTGTACCGGATTGGTTGCACCCTAGGAATGGCGTTAACGTAATCATACGAGTAATCATAACTAAGACCGTAAGAAACAGACTCAGCACTCAAGAGCTTTAGTCTAAGATCCCATGCAAGATATTTCTTCACCGATTTGAAAACCAGGTAATAAAAATATTTTAACTAACAAATTTTTGAACGTGCACCAATAGGGTTGCCGTAAAAAAAAGTTCATGGCTATAATTAATTGAAATTATATATACTTTTTCCTGTTGGCCAAACCACTCATAGTCTAGTAGAGATTATACAACATTCTCTATACCGTGTGACACAGACTCATAGTACACCCCCGTTTTCTCCTTTGTTTTTCTAGCTATATTTTTGAAATTCGGAACATTGAATATGCTCACTGAACAGCATTTCTCAATATATCTGAAAGAAAAAAACAACGTCCAATTTTTCCGGAAATGACATCAACTTTCGATTCTTGAATCGGACACCCTGTATATTTTTACATGATCGGCTAGGGACGATCTTGAGGAATCCAACGATACCAGGTTTTATGGTGTTATCTCCGATGACAACGGAGATATCGCCATTTATTTTATTCATATGCTCAATGAGTGGGAGAAGAGAGAACTGGATTGACCCGGCAGAAAAAATTTCTCCCTCCTACTCGTTGACCTTATAGATAATATAAATGGCGATGTCTCCGCAGTCATTGGAGATAACATCATCAAACCTGGTATCATTAGATTCTTCAAGATGATCCCTAGCCGATCATGTAACAATATACAGGGTGTCCCATTCAAGAATCGAAAGTTGATGTCAATTCTGGAAAAATTGGAAGTTGTTTTTTTTTTCAGATATGTCGAGAAATGATGTTCAGTGAGCATATTCAATGTTCCGAATTTCAAAAATATAGTTGGAAAAACAAAGGAGAAAACGGGGGTGTACCATGAGTCTGTGTCACACGGTATATGCAGTAGATAGGTGGATAACCTTTTTCTGTTCCCTATTACCTGGTAACCGCGTACGAACAGGTGACACCACGTGCTCACCACGACCAATCTGAATCAAAATGTAGATAATTTTGTTGCTTATTGCGTGCAGGGTAATGAAGGGTTGCTCGTGAAAATCTGCTCATAGATAACGGTAGCGAGACGATGAAGTTGAAAGAATTGGAGCAAGTAAATAAGCGTTACTCATAATGTTTCATGCGATAACGTGGGACATAGCATACCAGCTGCTCGCTACCTGCCTATAAAATATGAGAGAATACCTATTCGTAGTAAAGATAAGGAAAAAATAGTATACTATAGAGAATAATTTTTGATCGTAATGAAAAAACATTTTTCTGCACGCGAGCACCCATGGAAAATGGTGAAAAATCCCAGAAAAACTAGGAAAACCGGTATTGAATAACTTGGTAGGGGTTGGAAATTTCGATATAATGTAAAGAAACAAACTAATGAAGCGTAAAAATTCTCACAAAAACGGTATCTACATATTTATTCGAAAATCGCTTCATTCGCTTCAGAACACGTTTTTTACATACAGCTTCACGCGAAAGGAAAACCCTGTCAATTGTACACGGCCACCAGGCAATAGGAACCAGAAAAAGGTAAACTACCCATCAACTGCATATAGCGAATATTGTATACTCTCGATTAGACTATGAGTCGTTTGGCAAGCGAAACAGTCAAATAAGAAAAAAAAATCATTCAATTATAGCTATGAACATTTTTTTACGGCAACCCTATTGGTTCTAATTCAAAAACATATTTTATTCGTTAAAATATAATTTTCACCTGGTTATCAAATCGGCGAAGAAAGACCTTACTTGGGACTCTCTACTACTTTATTCGGTCAGTAACCTTCTGAAAAAGTAATTTTTCGGGGTGGACGGTAGATCCCTTGCACACTAGCGAAGGGCCCGCAAATTAAATTTGCATGGCATCGCTCAAAACGAGGAAGCGTAAATATTCTGACAAATGCACGTCATCTACAGAAGTGTAACCAACAAAATGTTGAAGTCATATCCACTTAGGCCCACCGGTAACATCCCTGCTAATGAATTACATTAACCGCCAACACAGGCGTATACAGTTACTGGGCAAGAGAATGACATGAAAATGATACATACAAGGTGGCTTAGAAACTCCATTCGTATTGAGTTGAAAAAATGCAAATGTTGATATTTTCGTGATTAAAATCTAATGGGCTCGTTCTTTAACATTTTTTCATTCATTTATCGGAAAGAAAATTGAAATGGATGACGATACACGTTTTTCCCATCTTCGAACGTTGAGTAATAGTCGAGATATAACGTTTGCTTGAATGTGGCAAATCAAGTAAGAAAATCAAATCGCAAACGAAAGGATGAAATGGATTTTTTGCTCAATAATGAGATTAAGGATTGATTGATCAGAGAAAATAATGTTGTAAAATCGAGATATCGAATATGAAATATGAGTGAAAAATTTCAAATGAAGAAATGAATGAAATATTATGAATAAATGTTGAAACCAAGTTTTAAGTTGAGTGTACTCACGACGTTTCGATTGCTGGTATCTGCAGTCATCACCCGAAGACTATTGCGATTGCAACAAAAAATAGTATACTGAAGCCATTGAAAACATAAAAAAACCAAATCATTTTATGTATATTCGAATTAGATTACCAGGAACCTACAGTAGATTTATAAAAACCGAAACAACTTCTTGATCATCGGAAATGAGTAAGCCTCTGAAGAAGCTGGCCACTCGCGCTAGCGAAACGTTAGGAAGGAATTCCAAAGAACGACGGCCTTCAAGCCCGAAGAAAAGTAGTTATACTCACTTCTTGATATTTCTTCACTTCATAAAATGAAAATTTTTACTTCATTCATTCGCCATATAAAAAATGATTTCAAACACTATAATTTGATTTTCAAACCTATTAATCACCATCACAATCACTCAACAAGGCATTCAACCAATACAATAGTGATGAAAATAAATGCAGGTTAGAGGTTAATTTATTTTCAAGGCCTAAAACTTTATAACGAATTACCAATTTTTTTGAATTCATACGTTAAATTGATGGAGGAATGGAGGTACAAATGATAATTTTTGAGCTCATTTCCAAAAAGTGAAATGTCACTTATTTCTGAAGTTTTCTGATTTCATCACTTCATTTTAATTTATGTATTTTTATAAATGTACAGTTAATTTCTGTTTACCTATCATAAACATACTGTATGTTTCTTGGGAAGTTAATGAAATGATGATGATATGTCACCATAATAATACCTCTAATTTTTTCTCTGTGTGGTAGCCTCATTTTATTTTTACCGATAACATACAAATGTTTCCTACAATACGATACGGTATGTTACACTAAACTAAAACAAGAAGCACACAATAGTTGTCGTAAGTACATGGAATCACGAAAAACTTTCATGTTCAATGTAATGATATGATGACAAAAAAAGATACGTCCAGTCTCACGTATATCAGCACGATTACTTGGGATGAGAGTTCAATAACTTCATCTAATGATTCGCCATTATCTGAAAGCATTCTCAGATTATAGGTTGCAGACGGGGCCATCCCATTCCCCCAAAAATCTCCCCGGTCCCACATTCACACTAAACACCCAAGGGCGTTCTGAAAATGAAACCGTCGGCGACGCTTCAGTATCAGGTGGCTTACACTTCACTCACTGTATCAGTTTGTATTCGTTTGTCAAGTCTAATAGCTACTCATATCCCTTGAAATTCGAGGTGATCTCGCCCCTCTGGCCTTCGCCTATCTCCTCAACATTTCCACTAGATAGACGTTCCAAACTAATTTCAACCGCTGTATATGTTAATGGCTCTCTTTAAGTTGCCGTTTATTGTTTTGCTTGCATCAATTTTGATCTCCCCCGTTCAAGAGGAGGGGGTGGAAGTCATTTGAGATACTTTGTTGCGAGGGTTTCGAAGTTTGTGAAGAAAAAAGTTAATTAGCATCGGATGTGAGTAACATTTTAATAGGAATGCCTTCTCAGTGTTTGCAGGCATTTCGTAACCCGGTCCAATCGTTTCCGTGGTATTTCAAGAATGAAAAGAGTGTACTGAGTTCCTTCCGTCAAAAATTCTTCTCAGTCTTTGCAATTTTAATTAGAATAGAATATTTCATTGCATAACCGATAACAGCGATAATAAATTTGAAGAATGTTATTACTCAGTGTGTTCCACCATTATGAAAAATATCGAAAAAATTTTGTTTCCTGTCGACTTTCAATATTCATTGAATTGTTCTTCTTTTGTTGAGAAAAATTGTTAATCTCTGAATTTGGAATACACTTGGAATGAGTAGGCCGGCCGCTGATTGCCACCTGGTAACAGAAATCATATTTCCGCCCTCATTTCATTTCTAGCCATTCCGAATATTTCATAAACCAATATGCAGCAATTGTTCTTTTAATTTTCATTCATATCATCCCTATGAAATGAAAATCAATATGGTCACACCACTTGAAAGTAGAGTTGTTAAAATGAGTCATTTTATAGCATAGGCCAAAAGTGATATTTCGCTAGAAAATACCTATTGCAAACTTTTCGTTAATGATAAACTCTTATCCAGTGGTAATCAATCAAGTAACGTAAACATAATTCCAAATTCTTCACTTCCCACCATATTCAGATCTCTACTATTCGTTAATGTGGACAAGCCTACATTAATGAATGTTCCTCAAAATGAAAACATTGAAATCACTAAGATATTTATCGATACCATTTCCAAATTGCACTCTGGAGTTATATTTGGGTTAGGGTTGAACCAAGTAACACATATATTGGCGTGATATTATTTCAACATATGTTGATTGAATATCACGCCAAACATTGGCCCATTATTGGCCAAGCGATGAAAAATCAGGTAATCAAATATTAAAAGAAAGCTTCATTCAGACATCAGATTAGAGTGAATATTATTTTTCTCGTAATAACCCTGAAACATACAAAAATCTAACGTTGCATGAGCGCTACCTTGGCTGAAACACTTGACCCAAATGGTTTTCTTCAAAGTAACCTGGGTGTGTATTGACATTACATCTTTTTCACAAATACACTGACTGACCGACACTTGTGAGTTGTTCGAATATCAAATGACTTGAATGATCCCGAATAATATATCTTGGTATATTTCAAGGAAATGAAGCTAATGCTCAAAAGTATCATTATCAGCAACCGTCATGCCACCAACGATTTGAAGTCTATTTGGGACATGTTTGTGCTGATCACGATATTATAAAGTTTTCATGAGTTTACATTTTCAACGGTATTCGGCCACCACCATTTTTTCTTTCATTCCAATCCTGTAATCATTATCGTGAAGATCGACGCCCCCATGAAGAAATTGAACTGGGATATCACTAAGGGTTGTGTTATATTCATGACACGTTTTTATTTTTTATTGAATTTTTTGCTGATTTTATTGCCTCTATATGAAAATGTGTACTTATCAAGGTGACAACAAAAGTATCAAAATATCTAACCGAAGAAATGTGGGTATCTTCATCAAAACAACTGTCGTACGGTCCTCGTTCACTGTCTTGTTAAATTATGTTTTCGATTCTTCGAATGAGTTGTAGGAGAAGAAAAAGTTTTCGAATAAAACTTCATCCTTACTCCCGTTGTCGATGACGATCACTAAGACAACTTGTGGTCCTAATCCTCTTCTAGGTGATGCATCTACATGAGAAATTAATTGGAATTTATAACCATCACTCGAACATAGTCATCATAATCTAAATCCGAATCTGACTGGTTCACCCATCATAAACATTTCACAGAAACTTGTGTGAAAAGATTCCAAACTGCATAAAATTTTTCTTGATCGTATCAAAAAGCGCCTCTGATTTATTAATACTTGTCATTTTTGTCCAAACGTGAGTTATACCCCTGAATTCATTTCGACTCATAACACTGTTCCACCATTTGCTCATATTTGTCTTCTTCTATGGACCAGTGTATATGAGTATGTGGTAAACCGTGAAACCGAGTTAATATGATGACCTCGTCATCAAAGAATCTAAAAAATATAACCAGAGAAGATATTCCACCTAGGTTGTTTACCAAATCGTCTGCTTGTTCACGTTGTTTGGGTAACGCAAAAATTTCCCATTTCACCAACTCACTTTCTCTTCTTGTTCTGTTGTAGTTTATTACGGTCTACTTTGTTTTTCTCTGGGAATACTCTTGTTTCAATATCGTTTTTTTACCAATTGGTGTTTCTACCTCAATTACCTGTAAATCTTTCTATTTTGTATTATCTCCGAAACTACCAGCTATATCTACATTTTCAAGTTCATTTTCTGTCATCTCATTTGGATTTTCTTCGTCGTACAATCAGTCAAAATAGGGTGGAATATAAAAAACATCAATTTATTCTGGAAAAATTTACTCTGCATAGATTTTCGAGATATGTTACAACCTAAAATTTATTTTCCCATTCAAACACTACACTACACTTTTCAGGAAATATATAGGCTTTATTTTATTATGATTGAGAAATAAAATCAGTAAAAACTAAAAGTATATGTAAATCATGAGATGTGATGCTTCACCAGCGTGCGTTGACTAATCGGTTCTGTTCGACGCCTACGCGGATGAAGTCGCGGGCAAAAGCTAGTCACAAATAACGTCGCCTGAGAATTAGATTGGTCTATCTCCACTTTTTTGAAGAATGGAGTTGTATACATCAAAATTTTCGTAAAAATTAGAATAGTCATTCTCCACCTAAACATACAGAAAATTCCCTTGAATGAAATAAAAATTTCTATAAGTTTGGTCAATATCCGTTACATCAAAAAAATATATCGATATTATAAAGGGCTATATCAAGCAGCGCGCTCCCACCTGATGGAATTTTAGGAACGTTAGTATTATGTTGGTCAATGTCCTTAAAGTGCAATAGAAATACAGAGAGTTTCAGTACTGTAAAAGGAGATAGATTAGTGTGTTCAGATCTTTAACAGTTTCACACGTAACACTCACGCCAACAATTTCCGGGTTGAAGAGAAAGCATTATGGTGAAATGCTATCTTATATGCCTGAAAATGAAACACATTTTTACAGAAGTATCAATATTTCTGCATCACAAACGATGCCAAAGCAAAAGAAAAATGTGACAAAGGAAGTTGCAACCAAATCGACGGCAAAGAAAAATGCTAAGAAAAATTTTAATGCAAAAAAAAAGGAAACAGGAAGTGATGAAAGGAAGAATCTGGATACATCTAAATGGAATCGAAAAGAGAGAGAACACACATCGGAGGAAAACAAAAATGTGACAGGAAGAGTTATAATCAACTCGAAGAAGAAAAATAACAAAAGGGAAAATGCAACTAGAATATATTTGAGAACGGATAATAAAAAAACCGGAAGTTACACAGAGAAAGATATCACCGGTAAATCGGGAAGACACCAGACAGAGAGAGACAGGGACCGGGAAGAGTACGAACATGTAGGAGAAAGAGTTACAAAAAAGGAGGATGTTAGGGAAGGTTCATCGGGAATTGAAACTGACGAAAACGGTATAAATAAGTCAAGAAAATAGCTAAATACTCCAAACCAAAGAAAATGGCAAATAAATTAGTCAAAGAATAATCAGTTGAGAGAATACTATTATTTACATTTATCATTTTTTGTACTTCAGAACTTAATAATTCGTCCCTTATCTGTTCGCTATGTTCGCCAGTCTGACATTCTATTGATTAAAATTACCGAAAAACTACTGTGCAATAAAACAAAATATTAGTTTGGTTTTAAGAGTGAAATTTTATTTAAAATAATTTGAATATTAAAGATAAGCTGAACACTATGTAACTTTTAGATAATAAAAGTAAGTTGAATATATTTACGTCTTTGTT